>PVIW01002211.1:0-232993 GCA_004026585.1 Noctilio leporinus
GAGGGGGGAGAGGGACGGGGACTCACAGTTTGCACAGAGATAGGGAATTACCTGTGGTGTAAGAGTTGGGGAGTGTTCTCAAGATCCTCCCCTAATTGGGTACAGCAGCTGCCGGGAACTTTGAATTCATAACTGGAACACTAAATTGTGAACTGTTGTGTTTCTGAAAGACGGTATCTTTTGCTTGTCTATTTTAAAACTAGCCTAATTAGGCAAGACTGTATATTGTGGGTGTTTTTAAAGGGAATGGGATTTAACGGCATAGCTGCACCTTTAATATAAATTTGTACATCCCTCAAATAAACAAAATACCTTTCCTTTTCACCAAACTCTGTTATGAAGAGTCATTCCTGGTGGCAGGCAAAACAGGCCCATTAAAACTGAGGACACCCTACAAAAAGTTCCTCTTACAGTTCTGCCACCTGTGCCCCTCTCTAGGGCCATGAGGTCACAGCACCTAATACCCAGCTTACGCCTCATTATTCACTGACTATTCTGGGGCCCAATTCCTGACCCCAAGGCCTACTGGATCTTTTTAGAAGATCCACCTACATTTCCTAGCCTGAATTTTAGTTTCTTGAAATTTTCAGCCAACTTTACTTCCACCACTTCTCTTAGTCACACACAGACACTCTTATGGACACATCCTTACTGTACAGTTGAAACTACTCTACTTATGAAATACTTACTCAAATATTTTTTTCTTTGACCTGATCCTCACATCTATCCAGGTCTCTGGCACTCTATCTCCCTTGCCTGTTTTTATTTCCTTGCTGATATCCCCAGTCCCCTAACCACTTTACTTTGTTCTTTTATAAGTGTACCCTTCCAAATTAACTAATTAACAGGGTCAACAACTATTAAATCCCTACACAGTGGGAAGAGCAGAGCTATAGACAAAATTTAGACATAAAAATCCTGCCTATCAATTCAAGAACCAAAATAAAAAAGACTTACAAATCCTCATAACCTTTAGAAAGTAAATAAGGCACCAAATGAGAAAGATGATAATGCAATGGGAAGAAGGGTTAAAGGAGCCTTCCCTTAGGAAGTGATGTTTGAGCCCAGCCATCAGGGGTGAGAACCACAGTTAGCAGAAAATGTTGGGCAGAAGGGAAACATGTGCAAAGGTCTTTCTCACAGAGAATCCCTCCACCCTCTTCCCCTGTCCTGTTCTCACTGAGAGGGTCCTCTCTTTCAGCCAAGCTTGCTCATCCACTGTATTCCTTCTTGGTCCCACCTTCTATCTTCCCCTTCCCCTTTTCCTTCTTCCACAATGTCCCTCTTACCCTTTTGGCCAGCATAGGATGAAGAACCAATTCTTGGTTAAATAATTATTAATTATTTATTATTAGCTAAATAACATTCCTCTTCATTTTTTTAAAAAAAAGTATTCTGGTTATGTCTATTTTCTTTAATTTAGATGAAATCTGCAGAACTTAACTCTGCCACTCAACTGATTTTCTTTCTTGTGAAAGAGTATAATTTCACTAGAAAGCAAAGCAAACATTAATAGTTTGGTGAATGGTAAGTGAAATCACCAACTTCACAGAATCCCTTTTACAATACTATTCTTATGTATGAGCTAAAATCAAACCTAACCTAACCAAATCTTATGGGACTGATTCCCCTTAATCATCCACTAAAAAACAGTATTCTGTTTTTCCTCTTATAAATTATAAATTTATAAATCACTTGACAGGATTTAAATAGTACAAATGTAGAACAAAACTCCCAGTCCCGAAGCAATCGCTTTCTACAGTCCTGCTGGAACGTTACATTTTAGTATTTCTAGATAATATCATTGTAGCATGCGTACCTTATTGTCTTCCCAATAAAGTGCAAAACATTCATCTCCGGGTTTCCACAGTTTTGCATACTCAATAGGAATAGATGATTCTAGTAATTTTTCCGGTTTAATTGGCCCAGACCTTCTTTTGGGCCCAGTGCTGTAAAATATTTTATCATCATAGGGTGCAGCCGGGATGGGTCCTGCTGGCTTGATAGGCCCCACCCGCCGGCCCTTCAGCGGCACTTCTGTCTCTCCGTTTGGAACACCGATGAAACTATTAGTTCGAATGGGGTTCTGGTAGTCAGTATTTACATTAAAATGTTTGTCAATTTTTATACCACTAAAAGTTTCATTATTTATTGTTCGTGGTTTCCTGTCATAAAAATGATCAGGATTTGCTGTTTGGTTTTCTCTTTTCCCACGTTTCTGAGTATTATAATCTATGGATTCTTGAGGGAGTAGACTTTCTTTTGCCTCTGCGTAGGGAGGGCCTCTTCCTGATCTGTGTTGCATAGAGTTATCCCTTTTTTTAAAAGCACCATCATTGTGCTGAGAACTTAAAGGATATGAAGTGTCTTTAGTTCTATCATATCGAGAATATGGTCTATCACAGCGGATTCTTTCTTCAGCCCACACTTCAGATCCTGAAGAAGAATTTGGTCTTTCAGCGCCTCTACTTCTAGGCAACCCACTGCCTTCTAAAACTGACTTTGAATTTTGGGTGTCTCTTTGAAAACGAGGAGGTTTTTCATTTCTTGGCTGTCTGGTATCACTTCGAGGAAGATATCTTGGTTGATTATTATCTTTTATTCCATTTTGCTCAGTATTCAACAGTCGGTGTTGTCCCTGATGAAGCTGCTGGGGTTGTGATTTAGGTTCTGAAAAGTAAATCATATGCATATTAAAATGATGATCTCATTGATACTTATTTTTAAATGACTAACAATTGTCATATCAATACAAAATTAATCAAACTATTATTTTAACATCTTTCATTATTATGCTTCCTCATTATCTTCATTCTTGCTTCCTTAGAGTCCTGTATTTCTAACGTATAATTTCCCAAGTCAGCCATATTGCTGAAGTAAAGTAATGATATGTACGAACCATGGGAAAAGTGTGGGTAATTTAAAAGCAATTTGACTTTGTCATTGAATGTATGCATTCTTATAATATAACTAGCTATGTATGCAATCCCAGTAATTCATTTCCCAAGACGTTACTGAAATACAACTGCAAACTGCCAACTCCAAAGCTGCTGTAAACCTGCACAAGTACAACCCTTGCTCAACTCCTTTCTGAATCCCACTCCAATTTAGAAAAGTGTACCTATTACTGTCAAACTTTAGCCTTTGCAAAAATGTTATTTCTCAAATCTTTCTGGATCTGGAACTGCTAAGTGTCTTACAAACAGATATCCTACTATAGAAAAGAGTTAATAGTTTTCTTGACCTATCCAAGTAATTGAAAGCAGGTACTACTTGGAAATACAGAAGATTGTCAAAAATATGATTAGGCATAATAGTGGAAATAATATCCAGCTAGATATCAAAACCAGTAACATGGTAAATATATATTCATAGATAATGACTGTATTTCACACAGTAATTTTTATTCTATTTCAATTTATACCATGTCATTGACACTTTTCCTCCTTCACTGTTTCATACAACATGCCTATAACATTATTATCAATATACCGATTGGTCTTTGGTATACATGCTTATTTTATTTCCCTTTTCATACCCCATAATCAATATGCAGGTCAGAATTATTCTTATATTCCCCGTGGATCACAATTCTTCTCAACAAAGGCACTATTGACATTTTGAGTGAGACTGTTTCTTGCATTGCAAGAAAATTAACCTTTCTGACCTCCAGGCACTAAATGCCAAAGTACCTCTCCCAGGATTCCCACCAGCTCCATAGGTTCCAAACACCCACTAGAGGTAAAAAGATACCACATAAAATGTTTACGTTGCCGGAGAAACAGAAGACGTTTGAAAGTTCCTGGGTGACAAAGCCAGTCACAGACTAAAGATTAAGACTCAAAATGGCAAAGGAGACGCCTTTTCAGCAAAACCACTAGAAGCTGGAAGTCAAGCTAAAGGGTTTTAAATGTCTTTGAAAATAAAGGAAAATTATTCTCTAAGTACAACTCTATATCCAGCCATACCACCCATGAATTGTGACAACAAATTAAGACTTTCAAATACAAAAGCTATCAACTGCTAGCCAAGAACATTTACAAAGATATTTTTTAAAAATTTCCCCAACATCTGCTTTACAAATGTAACACAAATCTCTTGTTTTTAACAACTGTATTCAACGTTAAGTTTTTCTTTAGAGAGAAGAAAAAGGGTCACTTTTAGTTTCTAATGGCATTTTTTTTTTAATTATCCAGGAGTAAACATTCAGGAAAGCCAGAAGAGTGGTGAATGTAAGCAGCACACAAATGAGCGCTTGCAGCAGAAAGCATATATTGCATTTGTCATTCCTTATTGAAGAATGAAAGCAACAGTTGCCTCTATCTTCAGCGTATCAGGGACTCCACACCTGCACTTAGTTTTCAAATATTCCCCACAGTAGTCTTGAGATAAAGGTTTTAAGGGGTCTTATGTAATAAAGAGAGAGGAAAATTCCCTTGTACTACAGTGAATTGAATAAAGTTTTCAGATTCCAAAATAAGTCAAATATAAAGATGTTTTACTTGCCATCAGTAGGCTTGAATAGTATTTGAGAAGTAAGCATTTCAGAGTGGCTGTGTTTAGGGGTCCATTTGTCTTATTCCTGTTAGGGCCACTGGTATCTATGATGGTTGAAAGTAGAAATGTATCATCACAAAAGTAACTAAGTATCCTGGACTATGGATTGGGTTCTAGATAACCACGTAGATAGAAGGAAGGTTTCAACTAGACTTGGTAGGTATGAGAATTTGATTAGAGGTGTTTTTTGTTTGTTTGTTTGTTTGCTTGCTTTGAGAGAAGGGTAGGAAGAGAGGCAGAGAGGGAGACAGACATCTATGTATGGTTGCCTTTCACCTGCCTCCAGCCACAGATTAGGCTGGAGACCTGGCTTGCAAACTTGTTATATGCGCCCTGGCTGGGAATTGAACCAGCGACCTTGGGTTTGCAGGCCAGCGCCTTATTCACTGTGCCACCAGCCAGAGCTAGATTCTTTTAAAACCAAAAAACATAAAGATTTCCTTATCTATTTAATTGATGACATAATTAGATTACAGAATAAAACAAGCGATTTACTAATAATGAGCATACTTCATTTCCAATAATGTGCTAAAGTAATACAGTGAAAGAAGAATCAACAAAAACATTAAATTTTAAATAAGAATTAAAAAAATAAACTCAATGATGAAGAAGGTAAAATTTTGCTTTTAAAAGAACACAGTTTTCATGTATACCCATTTTATTTCTAAATAAAACAACAATAAGCCAAGAAAGGAAAGTTCTTAAATGTTTCATCATTCTCAGATTTCTTTAAACCTAGTAACTTTGTCTTAGATAGTTAAGTAATGAAGTTAAATATAAAGTAAATGTTTGAAATTGAGATAATCTATTAAAAATAACAGAATATGCTCAATTACTAAACTGCAGAAAAAAGATAATTTTAGGTAAATTAGGAAATAAACCCCAAAACAAATAGAAAGCTCCTCAGTACTCCACTCAAAATCCAGTTTTTCCTGCCACCTTCTAAAAGAGGTATGATGATTCCAATTACCCAAAATACTAATCAGCACCAACTGCTAAGTATACAATCACTCTAATAAAAATATATACCAAGTTATTTTTCTGTATGAACAACATAATAAAATGCACCAACTTTAAAAATGGCATTTGCAGGGATAATTCTAAGTAAAAAAATAACCACCTGTTATTATTTATTTCAAAGATATAAAGGTTGTATATACCAAATCCCAAAATTGATGTCCATTATAATAAAGACACCAAAACCCAGGAAAAAAATTTGACATAAGAACTTACATTACATTTTTTTCTTTCATTATTTACTCAAAGATATACAAAAGTATAAACAGAAATTGGTAACATTTAATAGTAAATAGGAGAAAAAAAAGGGAAGATTTGCAAAAATGATAGAAAAATTCATCACAAAATAACTAAAACTGAAAACATCTAAAAGATAAAAGTGAAAAACCTCATATAAAAAAAAACTAATCAAAAAATGCTGTATGAGTTTGGTTTGACTTGTGATAAAGTATTTCTGTTACATGGGTCATGAATTTTAAAATGTTTACAAGATAGCAGATTACAGTATTTATAACACCATGATTTGAAATGTAGAATCAAGAATGAATGCTAAGATGCTTCCCTATTTACACATCTTCACCACCACCACCAAGCCCATCTGCAGTTAAAATCCTTACCTTGCTTTAATTATTTTTTTAAAGATTGTATTCATTATTTTTAGAGAGAGGGGAAGGGAGATAGGAAGAAAGGGGAAGAAACATCAATGTGTAGTTGTCTTTCACCTGCCTCCAGCTAAGGTCCTGGCTGGAGATCTGGCTTGCAACCTGGTTATGTGCCCTGGCTGGGAATTGAACCAGCAACCCTTGGGTTTGCAGGCTGGTGTCAATCCACTGAGCCACACCAGCCAGGGCCTGCTTTAATTTTTGTTTGTTTGTTTATTTATTTCTGTTCTGGCTTGTAGAAACCAGAGAAGAAAGAATTCTTTAGTAAAAGTGTGTTGTCAAATTATTAGTCATATTATAGGAAAAAATTAGATACATTAGAAAATCAAAATCATATTCTAATATAATTTATCACTTCAAATAGATTATAAACATTCTCCAGACAAAATTTCTTCTATATATCCTTTTTGTGTCTATATTAAAAAATGCTAAGAGCCCTGGCTGGTGGCACAATGGATAAGGTGCCGACCTGCGAACCCAAAGGTCGCTGGTTCAATCCCCAGCCAGGGCACATAACCAGGTTGCAAGCCAGGTCTCCAGCCAGGTCTGTGGCTGGAGACAGGTGAAAGACAACCATACATTGATGTCTCTCTCCCTTCCCTCCCCCTAAAAATAATGAATAAAATCTTTTACAAAATGCTAAGAAATATTTTACAAAGTAAAAATTACCTATAATCTTACGTGGAGTTCTACCTCTGGCTGCCCAATCCTACCTCTAGGGACAGGCACTGTTAACATTTTCAGTAGTTATTTTTTCTTTTTAATTTTTTTTTTTTAAGAGAGAGAGAGGAAGGGGGAGGTAGAGAGGAAGGGGGAGGTAAAGAGAAAGAGACATTAATTTGTCCACTTACTTATGCATTCTTGTATGTGTCCTGATTGGGAAATGAACCCATAACCTTGGAGTATAGGGACCAACTGAGCTGCCTGGCCAGGACCAGAGGTTATTCTTTCTTTTTATGTAAATCATACAGACATCTCTGCTTATGTACATGTGTATGTATGTATTTGTTTATAAAAATGAACTCATGCACATCACACAGGCTGCAGGATATTAAAATTAACTGTATACCATGGGCATGTTTCCAAATCAGTACATAGAGGTATCTCATTCATTTCAATACTGAATGTTTTTTTAAAGAGAAAACTTTAAGTATTATTATATATTAACCAAACTGAGGGTAGGGTGGTCTAAGCCTTACTCTGCATTGTTCTCCAGCGCCTAGCTAAATAGAATCAAGCAAATAGATGGCATTCAGTAAATACCTGCTGAAAGTAAGTATTTGACACAGTTTCTAAAAACAATGGTGCCCTGGCTGGTAGCACAGTGGATAAGGTGCTGGCCTGAGAACCCAAAGGTCGCTGGTTCTATTCCCAGCCAGGGCACATAACCAGGTTGCAAGCCAGGTCTCCAAGCAGATCCGTAACTGGAGGCAGGTGAAGGCAACCATACATTGATGTCTCCCTCCCTCTCTCCCTTCATCTCTCTCTGGAAATAATAAATCAAATCTTTAAAAAACAAACACACAACAACAACAATAACAAAACAGAAATGCAACAAGCCTCCAAGTTCAAAATTACCTCTGTCACATGAGCTCAGCTAAGGGTGCAAAGCTGCAATAGAAAATCTAGTCTTCTGCCCTGGCTGGTGGCACAGTGGATAAGGTGCCGGCCTGTGAACCCACTGGTTCGATTCCCCAGCCAGGGCACACAACCAGGTTGCAAGCCAGGTCTCCAGCCAGGTCCTTAGCTGGAGGCAGGTGAAAGGCAACCATACATTGATGTCTCTCTCTCTGCTTCTCTCCCTTCCCCTCTCTCTAAAAATAATAAAGTATTTTTTTAAAAAAAAGAAAGAAAATCTAGTCTTCTATTTTGCTTTCTGTAAGAAAGGTGAGCATCAAAGCACATTGGGACTGCTTTAGACTAAGTTTAAATGATTTCAGAAGGTTACACAACATAAACAATGAACTTACGACCAAATAAATTCATTCCCCTACTTCCCAATGATGGATTTTTGACAAAGTCACAAAGAGACCTAGTTTCTTCATCAGTAATGTGTGCCATAATGATACTTACCACAGGACTATGGTGAAGATTCAATTTGAAAACATTTGTGAAATTGCTTTTCTTATGAATCCATATTATATCCCAGTCCTACCACTGAGCAGCTGTGTGACCTTATTTACCTCGTTTCTTCATTTGCTCTTTACTGTAGTTACTGGACAACAGCTACAGATAGGAGGCAACCCTGTTCTAGTTCACTACACATGAAGCAGTAGATTAAGAACCATAAACTCTCTATTCTGTGGTGTTTCAGGTACAATGGAAAGAGATAGGGAAAAACTAAGTAAATAAATGACACAGCTTAGAACTGAGAAAGCTTAAAAGGGAAATACACAGCCATTATGATAAAATGGGGAATAGTGGATGGTAAACTAATTTATTCTCAGAAGAAGTGGTGCCTCAGTTGACTCCTAAAAATGAAGAAGTGCAATGACAGTACAGAAGGATGGGCCAGAAGAGAACAGCAGTCACAAAAGTCCTGGGCTAGAAACTTCCTTCAGGAGGTAATATGATCCCACCAAGACAACTTTGCAGGGATAATTCTAAATAAAAAGATAATCACCAGTAATTATTTATTTCAAAGAGAAAGAGGTTGTACGTACCAATATCCCAAAACTGGTGTCCATTATTAATTAATTAAAGACACAAAATCCCAGGAAAAAAATGCACATAAGAATTAACATTAGTTATAATTGGACATGGAATTTTTTCTTTCATTAATTACTCAAAGACATCAAGTTGTTTTCCTTCTCTTATTCAATTCTTTCATAACAATGACACATATTAAACTTAAGGCTAAGCTCCCAAAGAAAAGCATTTATAATATTCAATGTTTATAGAAAGAACATTTTATCCCCCCAAATCTACTTAATAAAACAGAGAGAGAAAAAATTAGGGGCAAAAAACATAAGATTATCACTGCCATAAATGTATAAATCATAAGAACTCTGAGAAACCAGTGCATATCAACAATAAAGATGTTTATTGTTGATGTTAATATAGATGCAACTATAAAGATGCTGCTTTCTAGGCATGTTTAAAAGGCATGAAAGGTCTAAGCTGGTCCTTATAAATGTCAAAAAAAGTTTACTTCAGTGAGTATGGAAAATCCTCACATGTTACAACTATAACATTCCCATTTCACAGATAAGGAAGCTGACCAAGGTCACACAGCTAGCTCGATACAACAGGCATGGTAGGCCCCACTATAAACTTTCTTTCTGCACCTCCTGAACAAAGCTACCGTTATGCTGCTACCATTAAATCGTTAATAACTGTGAGTTACTTTCAGTATTTCCTTATCGTAATCCCAGGTTAGGATTAGCATTAAAATTGTTTTTTTACCAGGGCTAAAACAATATTACTTGTACAAATCAATCCATTAAATGAGAACACCTCTATTTAACAGCTAATTTTCCTTTTTCTTCCTTATAAACAAATTATGAGATTATGATTACATCACATATTTCTTCTTTTTTTTAAAAAAAGATTTTATTTATTATTTTTAGAGAGATGGGTAGGGAGAGAGGCAGAGAGGGAGAGAGACATTAAAGTATGGTTGCCCTTCACCCGCCTCCAAGCCATGAATCTGGCCAGAGACCTGGTTTGCAACCTGGTCATGTGCCCTGGCTGGGGAATTGAACCAGCAACCTTTGGGTTTGCAGGCCAGCACCTTAACCACTGTGCTACCAGCCAGGGCAACATCACATATTTCATACATAAAATATGCCACTGGATTAATTTTGTTTTTTACCTCTAAAAACTTCTGTAATGTCCTCGTCAGTTTGCTTTTCTAGCCAGTTTCACTTGTTCCCATCAGTTACTAACAGTCACTCTAAAACAGAATCTTGCTTCCTGGTGAAAGTGATAAGTCTTGTAAGCATTTGCAGTGTATTATGATTACATATGCATCCATGCCTGCACATGTCTGAACATGGCAACATGGCTCAGGTGCCTTCCTTCTAGTTTTCTCTTGAAGCTTCAGCATGGACTCTTCTGGGACACTGTTCCTCCCTGTCCCCACAGAGACTGGGCCAGGCACCCCTCCTCTGTGCCCTGGTAACATGCACAACAGCAGCATCAACAGAACTACCGAATTTCTTTCCCTTGCTAGAGTTTAAGATCCCTGAACCATATTCTGTTTACCAATGTACCCCTTTTGAACACAGTTCTTAGCACATAGTGAGCTCCAAGTTAATGTGTAGACTCAGTATTTCTCACAGTGAATATGCATTGCTTTTATGAAGAAAAATCTATTAGAGAAAATGAAGCTTATTTGTAATTACTGTCTACTCATATCATCTTGGTAGCAAAATCTCTTATAATTCCCTTCTTTGTGTTTTCCTAATAACTTCAAGAAGAAAAATATAAGGTAGGTCACCTCTTTATGGGTATATTGTTTTTTCCTCCAATAAGTGAAAACTAAACAGGAGATGAGGATATAGGGTACGATAATGTTGCTTTGTAGAGCCTAGCATGTTCTGTTTAGTTGCTGTTTTTTACCTAAGTCGCCTGACTCTTAATCCTAATGCTCTGAAATCCTGAACAATAAAGGACCACTCCTTTCCTTCCTTCCAGTCAAACTCATACATAAATAAGGGCTGCTGGTCACACTTCTGAGATTCTTATAAAACTCCTATAAAATTAAATTATTTTTGTCTTCTTGGAAATCCTGGACATAAAATAACTTAAGAATTGTTTAGTCCTGGCTGGTGGCACAGTGGATGAGACACCACGGGCCTGCGAACCCAAAGGTTGCTGGTTCGATTCTCCAACCAGGGCACATAACCAGGTTGCAAGCCAGGTCTCCAGCCAGGTCTGTAGCTGGAGGCAGGTGAAAGGCAAACATACCTTTCCTTCTCCCTTCCCCTCTAAATAAATACATAAATAAAAATAATAGATAAAAATAATAAGTAAAATATTTTTAAAAAAGAATTGTTTAGTCAAATGTGACATTAAAGATATTTGTTATAAAAATATGGTATTAGCTGATTAGCACATGAATTCACATTCTAACAGAAGCATACATTTTGATATTTCCATGTTTATATTTAAGCCAATGTACACATGTTTTTTCACCTCAAAATCCTTGACTAACATTTTCAATTGTACAAGTCAGGGCTTTTTGTATAAAATACTTTTAGATATTGTGTATATTCAGTAATAACCATAAAGCTCTGTGGTGTTAAAAATCTGCCTGGCAGCTCAAAATTAATACATTTTATTTCCTCTATATAAATTAATTCCTCTATAAATGTATTCTGTAGGAATTCTGACATATTACAAAGTGTAAAACCAGGGAATATGTCTCATTACTACCAGGTACATATAAGCACACATGGTTATTAAATGATGATAATGATTTTTATAGATTATAAAAATAAAATGCAACCTTTAAAAAATATGATGAATAGGCAGGAAGAGAAATCATCCATCACCCCAAGTCTACAGTACAACTTTTCTAAGCTATACTAAATGTTATTTCTTACCACTCTCTTTAAAATAATCATTCTAATGTTTATATAATATTTATTTACTGGATATCCTTTACATGTATGTCAAGTAATTAACTTCCATATATTTGTCTAAAGAAATCATTAATATGTAAATAATTTAACTAAAAAACTATTTTGAAAGTTCTTACAGCAAAATTTAGAAACAACTTTCAAATCACTAAAATAAGTGGAATTATAATTGATTACTATTTAATCTTTATAAATTATGCTGAAAAAGTATATAATTGCATAGAAGTATATTATATTGTTAGGACAAAAAAGCATATTACATAAATGTGATCTTATAAATAAGAATGAAAACAAAATATGATTATGAGATTATAAGCTGTTTTCTTTTATTTGTTACCTGTATTTCTAGTTTTTCCAAATTTATCAAGTAACAACTATGCATCAGGATAAAATGTGCTTCTACAATACTTGATCAAAATATAAATTAACCCCATTCTTAGTTTTTGTCTTAAAAATGCATTTTTTGGGACTTCTGGTCAAGACAGAGGTGGCATAGGCAGACATACGTCATTGTGTAACCGTAAGAAGGACAACCAATAACCTCAAAACAAAATCCCCCCAGAACTTCCAGAAAATCGAGCCAGGGCAGGGAGGGTGTAGGGCGGCAGTGGTCCTACATTCGTGTGTGGTGGATAAAAATCAGACAGGGTACCTTGGGAACGAGCAATCCAAGTCCTGGCCAAACCACGCAGCCCAGAGTTGCAGCCCCGGGAAAATAAAGCCTCATAACTTCTGGCTGTAAAAACCAGTGGGGGCTGAGGCAGTGAAGAAAGTGCCTGTTTCTCAGGAGAGTCTGTTTAAAGGGCCCAAGTGGAGTTAGAATGTACGCCAACCCACCCACTTTGGTAACCACCACCAGGGCAACAGCTAGGAGGGTGCCAGCTGCATATGGGAAGGGGATGAAGGAATTGGAAATGGGCCAAGCACAAGCAAGTCTCTAGTAGCCATTCAGCAGCATGGTCCCTTCTCCGAACTCTCCCCTCCATACAGAGCCACAATGTAGTAAGTTGGGTTGCCCTGCCCTGTAAATACCTAAGGCACCACCCCATACAGGTGCTATAAGACAGCGAGTCAAAGGCAGCTCTACCTAACACACAGAAACAAACACAGGAAGGCTGGCAAATTGAGGAGACAAAGAAATATGACCCAAATGAAATAAGAGAACAAAACCCCAGAAAAAAAACTAAATGAAATGGAGATAGTCAACTTATCAGATGCAGAGTTCAAAACACTGGTGATGAAGATATTCAGAGAACTCATTGAGTGCAGCAAAAGCATAAGGACAGAAATGAAGGTTACACTAAGTGAAATGAAGAAAAATCCACAGGGAATGAACAATGAAGGGAAGGAAGCAGGCATTCAAATTAATCATATGGAACATTTAAAAAAAAAAAATTCAACCAGAACAAAATGAAGAAATAAGAATTCAAATGAACAAGGAGAGATTAAAAATACTCTGGAACACCTCTGAAAGTGCCAACATCCAAGTCAGAAGGATGCAAGAAGACAAAAAAGAGCAAGAAATTGAAGGCTTATTTGAAAAAAAACAATGGAAAAAACCATCCCTAACTTGGCGAAGGAAATAGACATACAAGTCCAAGAAGCATAGAGAATCCCAAACACGTTGGACCCAAAGAGGACCACACCAAGACACATTATAATGAAAATGACAAAGGTTAAGGATAAAGAGAGAATCTTAAAAGCAGCAAGAGAAAAGAAGAGAGTTACCCACAAAGGGGCTCCCATAAGACTATCAGCTGATTTCTCAAGAGAAACTGCAGACAAGGGATTGGCAAGAAGTATTCAAGGTGATGAAAAGCAAGTACCTACAACCAAGATTACTCTATCCAGCAAAGCCATCATTCAGAATGTAAGGACAGATAAAGTGCTTCTCAGATAAGGTTATGCTAAAGGAGTTCATCATCACCAAGCCCTTACTATATGAAATGTTAAAGGGACTACTGAAGAAAAAGAAGATCAAAGCTATGAACATTAAAATGACAACAAACTCACAACTATCAACAAAAGAACCTAAAAAATAGAAAGGAAAACAAAAACAAACCAAGCAAACAACCAGAATAGAATCAGGATACAGGAATGGTGATCAACTGGGAAGGTTATCAGCTGGGAAGGGAAGGTGGAGTGAAACAGGGAAATAGTACAGAGGTTAGGAACCATAGTTGGTGGGTACAAGATAGATAGGGGGAAGTTAAGAATAACAGAGGAAAGGGTGAAATCAGAGAACTTATGTACATGCACAACTCATGGGCATGAACTAAGGGGGTGGCACTGAGGGAGGGAACAGTGGGGGTCCTGGGTAAAAGGGAGAAAAGGGATAAGAATTTGGGACAGTTGTAACAGCATAATCAATAAAATACACAAAAATAGAACAAATAAATAAATTATTTACATCTGAATATTATGCAGTATTTGGAATTAGGCAGTACTGTTAACCAAATGCTACTTTTCACAAAATCCACAGGATATATAGTGTAATGTCACTTCATAAATACAGTATATATAGCATAGACTGCATTTTATTCTGACAATGAGAAGAGTCAATTAATTATTTATTTTGAGCAAGGGGATAGTGGGAACACACTGGCATTTTGAAACATCACTGGTTGCAATATGGAGGATGAAAGGATGAAGTTCTGCAAAATGTCAGTGGAGTTTTGCAACTGAAGTAGGGTGAGAGGGGATGGAGATGATAAGCCAAGGATGCTGTTGCTGCTGCTATTGCTAATCATGATGATGATGATGGTGACAATAGTGATAGTGGTGGTGGCAGGAGCTACCATTATACGGAGGAGGTCTATGTGTCAAGCACTGTGCTTAGCACATTATATACATTATCTAATCTAATCTTCAACAATCTTGTAACGTAGATGTTATTACTATTTCTCTATTTCCCAATGAAGAATTAAAGTTAAGGGTTTATTAACTTGCCCAAAGACATACAACTGGTAAATACCAGAAGCGTGAGCTAATTAGTGGTAGAAGCCATTTTATTTAACTGCCCCAGCACCCTGTTCAATTCTCCCCTTCTTTTGATAATAGAGTCCTGTTTTCAGGGGGCAGGCAGTAGAGGTAACTTTGCCTTCCTCTTTATAAGTAATCCTGATGGAATCAATAAAGATGTCCTGTGCTTCTTAAGAAGAAGGTAGATACAAACATAAAGGGATAGAAAGTCCTTTTCTATCTGATCTCTTAGGTATAAGGACCATTTGCTTATTCTTGAGAAATACTTTTTATTAACTTTTATCCTATATTATGAATGGGGATTTGACACCAAGTGGTAGTGTGCTCCTTCTCCAAGTCTCTTTGGACTTGTAGCCCAGCTACTCCAATCACCAGAGGAACAATGCCAGTGGGACTCAGACAAGCTTGGAAAATCAGTAAGTTTATGATGAAAGGTATTCTACCTTTTCCCAGAAGAAAAATGTTTGCAAAACTGAGATGTCTTTTTATCTGCATATCTTTATATAATAGCATATATGCTATTATGCCATCTTATATGTTGGCCTGATGCTATGCCTAGAACCACCTGGGCAATCTTTGCTACCACAGGAAGACAGTCTGTCAACGCAGAAAAAGTTCACCCCTTGCTGGAGTCCACTGTGATATCTTTGCTTTAATACTGAAGTAAAATATCTTCACTTATTAACTCTTAGGAAAGTGTTGGTTACTTCTTACTGCCTTCAGGAGTCCTACAGGGACAAGCTGGTGAGTTTGAAAGAAGAAAGGTCAAAGATGCAACGAGCTAAAAGGTGCTCTTCTCAACTATTACCAACCAGCCAAGAAGACTGAGGATCTGGTCATTATGCTTCCTGAGGGAGCTGATCACCTATGATTATGTCCAAAATTTATGAATGCTAGTTCTTAATTCCTGTATGTATTTAATTTAAAAGAAATAAAATGAAAAGCAGTGAATTTACAGAATAAGCTACACAAGGGGGCAGCAGGAGGGTATGAATTTAAGAGTTACTCTGTATGTACACCTTTCTCACAATACCCTTGTTCCTCATTCAGAACAAATTAAGGTTATCCTGGCTTTACTTAGAATTAAAAGTTAAAACAGTAGCCCTGGTTGGTGGCACAGTAAATAAGGCACCAGCCTGCGAACCCAAAGGTTGCTGGTTCGATTCCCAGCCAAGGCACATAACCAGGTTGCAAGCCAGGTCTCCAGCCAGATCCATAGCTGGAGGCAGGTGAAAGGCAACAATACATTGATGTCTCTCCCCTTCACTGCCTCTTTCCCTTCCCCTGTCTCTAAAAATAACAAAATATTTTAAAAAATAGTTAAAACAGTAAAGTTATTGCCTAAAGGCATCCCTTTCTCCATCTCTGGCCAACCCAGATTTCTTCCAGAACAATGGAAAGCAGCAAACCTACTTCTTCTGTCCCAAACACAGTGGGCACTGTTTTAAATAGTGGTTATGCATTAAAGAAGTAACATATTGATAAGCTTAGGGTATATGATGATATAAAAACTGAACTTTTAGAGCTGGCCTGCTAATCTAGCCACCAACTATAATATCTAAATATAAAACCAAATTTAAAAATCTATATATAAAAGCCTTTTACAACACAACCCCATCACAAAATGATCAGTTAAATAGCCACAACTTGACATGAAGTCATTCATATATCCCATCAAGCACTTTAATTAGCAGTTACTTTCATAAAAGAATATAATCCAAGCTCATTACTTTTTCAGAAAAATTTATAAAAATGTCAATTAGGATTACATTAGATTCCAATTTAAAGATACAATTTTTAGCCCTGGCTGGTGTGGCTCAGTGGACTGAGTGCCAGCCTGTGAACCAAAGAGTCACTGGTTTGATTCCCAGTCAGGGCATATGCCTGGGTTATGGGCCAGGTCCCCAGTTGGGGGCATGTGAGAGGCAACCACACATTCATGTTTCTCTCCCTCTCTTTCTCCCTCCCTTCCCCCTCTCTAAAAATAAATAATTTTTTAAAAGATACAAATTTTAAAAAGTTAATGATAAGAGAAAAATCTCAGAAAAGTACATGTGATGATCAAGTACCTATTTTTTAAAAATCAGAAAAAATAAATGATAGCACCTTTGTCCTACTACATTTATAGAATAAATGATTCCTCATGGCACATGCAATTATAGTCTCACTTCAGCCTCAATCCCATTTTCTGTCTTGCAGACAGAGGAATTTTTTTGGTCAGAAAGCACCAAACCAACCTGACTGCTTAAACCCAAAACCTTTCCAAGGCTTTGTAGAGCTATATGGATAAAATAAAAACTCCTTAGGACAAAACTCCTTGATCTGGCTTCAGGCTACCACTTCATCTGTGGCCTCTGACCCCCACCCCTCACAGGGGCAGGGAAGGGGCTCTGAGGCCTCAGAGCTGGGCACCCACAGCTTCCGCCACCCTGCTGCCCTTCCCCCAGCACTCCTCATCCTTTTTAATGTCACCCCCTCTCTGCAGCCTTCTCCCCAGGTCCCATCTCTTATCAGCTGCCCTTCCCACACAGTACTTTTGGGAAAGAATAAAAATTTGCTTCTCTGACAATAATGGTTATCAAGTAGGATAGTAAACTCTAATGTAAGCTGGAGGAGAAGGAGGTAATTTCTGGGGTTATGATGATCATAGGAACATATGAATTTGCATAAAATTTAACAACAGGTACAAATATCAGAAATATATTTAACTTCTTGAATTTGGGAATTTATGAGGATTTCACAGGCTATACTCCCTGTGAAAATCAAGGATCTAGAATATGACTACAATGTTGCTATTTTTCTCATGTTCTTGCTGATTCTGTGTCATACTGATAACAGTAACATAAATACAGAGTAGTCTACTCAAACAATACCTATTTATTTAAGAGTATTCCTAAATTTCTGTCCCCTCAGAGGTAAATTTCTCTAACACAGAGGTTCAGTTTTGAGTGTATTTTTCTTACCATGTATCTTAATGAACTTTAATACCTTTTTTCAAGCAGAATGCTATTATTACTTTATTTTATGGGTTTAAGATGCATTCTGTGAGAACCAAAGCATTACAGGTCACAGTAGAATCTCTTTTCTCAATCTTAACCCCGTTATGACTTAGGAGATACTGCAGGAGTCAAAAACAAATGTAGGGACACAGAAAGACAAAAGGAAATCAAAGGACAGCATAAAGGAAGGTTGGGGCAACACTACCAAGATGTCAGAGCGACTGGAAGCAGCAGCAGAGATTCCGCAGTGGCCTTGCAGAAGCAAAGCAACACGAGAGCCGCTGGAGGAGGGGTGCTATGGCCAGCAGCATCTGAGGGCCCTTAGCAGCTGAACGCGCTCCCCAGCACTGCATCCGCTGGCTCCTGAGTTTTGCTAACACCTGGGAACTTGTAAATGGGCCTCAATCCCCAGACAAGGTCACAGCTCAACTGCAATCCCGATTCCAGTATGTGAGGCTGAGCAGAAGCCAAACTCAGGTCTGGACTCCTGACTCACACATAATAAATTGGTGTTGTTTTGAGCCACTGATTTTGTGATAATTTGTTAAACAACATGGAAAACCAATATATTATGATGTATAATCAAGAAAATATTGCTCTTACATGTGTTTCTTATAAATGTTGTCCACATCAAATATTTTTTTCAAGTACATTGCCGCTCCTATGTAATCTAGTGACAAGTAAGCTTCTACTTTCATAAAATCTGGACACTTTAAATTTGTTATAAAGCATTTTATCTCTGAGCGTTGACTCAAAATATATCCAAAAGTTAAAAATAAATTTAACAGTATATTTTCCTAAATTTTCGAAATCATATTTTGAAAACTTATATTTTAGAAAGTATTTACTATATTTCACATGGAGAAAAAGATACATATTTAACATACTTCTCTTTTCGGTATTTATATAAATTGCTAGAATACATATTACAAAGTACATTACATTGAGGGAGCTTATTCACTCATCGTGTGAATATTTTGATATGAAATATAATATGTGGGAAAAAAGAGATCAATTTTACAATCAAAATAAACGTAAGATTATATCATTATAACTTCCCCAATGTAATCATGTGTTTCCATAGCTAAATCTGTTATTCGGTAAAATTGGGGAAAAGAGTTTGGCTTGGCATTGTGACCCATTACACAGTGAGAGGGCAAGGTAAGCTGCCATCTAATGTTTCTAACTGTAGCAACTAAATTTTTGTGTACTTTTATCATATAGGAAATTTGTAATTAAAGATATATAAAACTTAGAAGAGGTTCATACCGTTATCTGCTCTAGTAAACCTTTGTGTACAATTACAAATAAAGTCTGGTCTTTAAAAAAAAAAAATCTATATTGAGTCAGCCTACCTTCCACACTCAAAGTCCCCATTTTAGACTCCAAGAAATCAAATAATGTGCTTGGTGCTGATGGTCTTGCATTTCCCAGTTCTTCCTCATCTTCAGATCTTATTCGCCCCCTGCCTTTTCCTTTACCTTAAAAAGTAAGACATATGTATTGTACATGCAAAAACAAGAGGAAAAAATACACTAAGATATAATTAGCAGACATTTTAAGTAGGATTTTGCTTTTTTCATATTTTTCTCTATATTCTACACAATTTATAATAAAAAATTTAAATGATATTAATTAGTACTTTTAATATTCAAAATGATCTATCTAGAAACCTGATTATGTTCACATAAGTTGTCTTTTAAGGAAAAAATCATCTTCATAAAATTTTTTTTACCCACTTATTTTTAAAAAGAATATAGGATTAAGACTTTTAAAATCATATAATACATTCAACTATGCAATTAAAGAATAACACTAGTCATGTTCTTGTTAATTTAAAAAGTTTTCAGACTCTTTAGTCATTTGTACAAGTGACATTGTACTAGAAATAATTATTACAACTAGTCACTTTACATTTTCTGTATCACTCACATCAACCCTGTTAAGTAAAGGTTTATTAGACCTATTTTACATAAAGATGAAGACAATGAGATGCAGAGGAACCTGCACAAATTTCTATAGTTCCAAAACTGGGAGCACTTATCATAATGGTAAATATCATTATAGACCCCAGACCAACAAAACCCAGCCTCTACCAACAACATATATACCTCTAACAAGCAAATAATACTATCTGGCACACTGCTTAAAGAGTGATACCTCTCAGAGGTGGGCCTGTAACAGGTTTCTGTTTATTGCTGTTAAGAAGTACATTCAGTGCTGCTTCTAAGTTGTTGCCATTGTCCATAAGAGCTTGCCTTGATGCTTCCTTACTAAAGCCCATTTCTGTTATGTGCTTCAGAGCCTTCTCATCAACCTGTAAAGAATGAAGAGAAAAGGTATGCTGATAATAAATAAAGCAAGGTATAAGTTTTTAACTATATATTGTTTTTTAAAACTAAAAATTGCAGCCTGCGCTTATGGAAAAAGTATCATATTAATAAAATGTTAGCTTGCTATTTTTTAAATATTAATAGTCAAGAAAAAAATCAGCATATGTAGGGTTGTACCTTGAGTACCCTGACTTTACAAGTACTATTATAAATGCAAAACAAAACAAAGGATTTTATGATATGCTAGAATAAAGCTTTTGAAAATAATATAGATAGTGAAAATGACCTAATTAAAATTTTTCATGGTTAATATTTCTCTATTCTAGAAAGGAAACAAACTCTATACAGCACCTGTTCAAAAATGCAAACTAATAAAATGAAGCTAACAAAATGCGAGCATCATTTTTTCTATATTTTTTCTACACTCCATTTCTGCACCATTCTGCTGTATACTTATTAGCAATAGCATCTATCTATGATGCTTTGACAATCTATACCCTGAATAGGAAAATCTCCTCTACAAATGTCAGAACCCAGATCTTCTTGACAAACTAGGCCTGAGTAAAATCAAGAACTGTTTAAGCAACATAAACATATCCCATGAAGAAATTCCTTGGGCCATCACCAGCTGTAAAATACATAACTAACTTTAGTACATCTAAGAGTTCGGATGGATGGGCTTGAAGACACACAGAGCATGCATGTTGCAGACAGCCGCTCTGATGCCTATGCAGACATTGGCAGAAGCTGAGTATTTTTTCCAAACTCTGGCTGTATCCTTTTAAATAAAGAATCCTTTCTAAACACAGTAGCTTCTATCAATTGATCAGTTGACACATAAGAGAAAAGATACATTCACATTGTAGCTATGCTAAAGTAAATGTAAAGAGGATTGAACACAAAACTGTAATTCATCTTTCTTATTTGAAAACTTATCTGAATGTAAAAAATAATCAAACCTTCTAGACCTTTCTCCTAATTATCTTTCAAGTAAATATCGAATTAAAAAACTGTCCCCTACATAGAACTTAACAAAACAAAACAAAACAAAAGACACTTTTAACAATCAATTAATCCACAACCTTATTATAACTGATTCTAGCTTTCTTGTTGACCTGATTTGCGTTAACTAAATCTCAGTCAAGGTGTCGGCTGGGCACACCCTCTCTCTGACTTCTCTATGGGAAAACTTCCTCGCCTTTTCTAGTGTCTGTTGGTTGCTGGCCATCCTTAGCATCCCTTGGCTTGTAGGTAGTGTAGAGGCATCACTCCAGTCACATGACCATCCTCTCACTATGTGTCTGCAGGTCACTTTCCCTCTATATGTAGCTCTCCCTGTGTCAAAATTTTACCCCTTCATAAAGAGATTGAATTAGAGTTATAATAAATTGGAGCCTGCTCTAATGCCCTCTTTTTTAACTTGATACCACAGTGAAGATCCTATTTCTAAATAAAGTCACATTTGAAGATATTGGTGGTTAGGACTTCAATGTATCTTTAGGAAAAAACACAATTAAACCTACTATCATCTATTATAAAAACATTTATTCAAGGAGCTATCAGCTGACACCCCAAGTGTTGATCAGTTAGTTGAAAGGGATTCGAAAACCATCCAACTTGCAAAAGAACTTTATACCTAGTTATTAGAATAATTCATGTGTATTCAAATTTACACCAATAGTTTAAGTTATCCTTTTGATGGTTGTTTTCATTTTTGAATAATAGTTTTCCTAGATATAGAATTCTTGGTTAAGTTTTCCCTTTCACTAGTTTTCAATATATTACCCCACTTCCTTCTTGCTTCCATAGTTTCTATTGGTGCCCTGTTCTTGACGAGTTGTTTCTTTCACTGATTTTAAGATTTCCCTGTTTTCAGCTTTCAACAACTTTATTACAATGTGTCTTGCTGTGTCTCTCTTTGAGTTTATCCTCCTGGAGTTTGTTAGGCTTCTTTGATTTGTAGATTCATGGTATCATCACATTTGGGAATCTGAAGCTGTTATTTCTTCAAATATTTTTTCTGTCCCTTTAACCTTTTTCCTATTGGGACTCCCACAGTGTATATGTTGGTACATGTGACAGTACCTTTAGAAGTCCCTTAGGCTCTATTTTTCTTCATTCTTTTTCTTTCTCAGCATGTTACACTGGGTCATTTCAATTGCCCTATATTAAAGTTCATTGGCTCTCCTGTCTGCTCTAGTCTGATGTTGAACCTGATTAATAATTTTAGCTAATGTATTTTTGAACCTCAGAAATGGGGTTTGGTTTCATTTTTATAATTTCTATCTCTTCAAAAAATATTCATCTTTTCACTGGTAGTCCCTACTGGTTCAAATATTATTGTCATGATTATTCATTGTCCATGGTCCATTTCAGCCCTCTTAATGCATTTAAGAGGGTTAAAGTCTTTGCTTAGTAAGTCCAATGCCTGGGCTTCTTTAGGAATAATTTCTGTCAATTTCTTTTCCTATGACTGAGTCATATTTTCCTGTTGTTGTTATTGGGTGTGGGTGTGGGTGTGTGTGTGTGTGTGTGTGTGTGTTTTGTAATTTTTATTGAGAACTGGACATTTTGAATACTGCAATGGTGGTAATTTTGGAAATCAGATTCTGCCTCCTTATCAGGAACTGCTGTTACTTGATGAAGACTGCAGTTCTAAGTTTGTTTAGGTACTTTGCAAAAATTATGGATGATGAATGAAGTCTTTGATCTATTATCTCTATGATTGGCTTCTTCTTCATTAGCCATTACTCTGGATATAGCAAGATTCTGACTAGGCTTGATGGTGATGAAAGAGTTGATTCAGACAGTGCTTGTCAGCTCAATAATTATTTCAGTAGATAAGCCAATTCCTAGAAATTCGTATTTTGCCATCTTTGTAATATCACTTCCTTCATATGTTTTTAGTATTCATAATTACCCCACAATGTAAGCCTCCAGTGTTCTATGGAAAGACATTTCCACAGAAGTCTTCTCAATTTACTAATTAAATTTTTTTTTCATTTTATTTTATTTTTGTTTACTACATTTATCCCATTTTCCCCCCACTGCTCTCTCCTGCTCCACCCTCCCCATGGTCAATCCCACAGGTTGCCCCTGTCCACAGATCATCCACCCTAGTTCCTTGACTAAACTGTTCCCCTTCTTTACCTCTTTCTCCCCTTCCCACCTCCCCCCTGCACACTGAGAGTCTGTTCCTTGTTTCCATGTCTCTGGTTCCATTTTGCTTATTTATTTGTTTTATTCATTAGTCTCATGTATTGGGTGAGATCATATGGTATTCGTCTTTCACTGACTGGCTTATTTCACTAAGAAAAATATTCTCCAGTTCCATCTATGTTGTTGCAAAAGGTAGGAGTGTCTTCTTTCTTTCAGCTGCATAGTATTCTATTGTGTAAATGCACCAAAGTTTTTTGATCCAATCATCCACTGATAGATACTTAGGCTGTTTCTAGCACTTGGCTATTGTAAATAGTGCTGCTATGAACATAGGGATGTGTAGGTTCTTCTGAACTGGTGTTTCAGGATTCTTCAGGTATAATCCTAGCAGTGAAATCACTGGGTCAAAAGGTATTTCTATTTTTAGTTTTTGAGGAAATTCCATAGTGTTTTCCATAGTGACTGCACCAACCTACATTTCCACCAACAGTGCATAAGGATTCCCTTTTCTCCACATCCTCTCCATCATTTGTTGTTTGTTGATCTGTTGATGGCCATTTTGACAAGTGTGAAGTGGTGTTGTGGTTTTAATTTGCATCTCTCTGATGGCTAGTGATGTTGAGCATTCTTTCATATTCCTCTGCTTAAGAGCAACCTGAATTAGGGACTATGCCTTTTTGAGCTTGCTATATCTACTCTAGCCTTAAAACTTTGAGATTTTTTCCAAGAATTAAATGAACATATATTAAAGGAAAAGAAAGCCTGGTTCATAGTTGTAAAGTCATTGACCAGTGTTTAATTGAGTTATGAGACATGTGACCTATTTTTAGTGCATGAGACATAAATGAAAGTTGCTGGAGACTTTAAAAATATTTGTTCTTATCTGATAAAACAGACCCATACCCAGGGAAAGGGCCCCTTTCCTTCCTGACTCTGAATTTTTTCCATGGATATTTAGTGTATGGATAATCCTGTAACAATAAATCACAGAGATGCCCACCAGAGTCCCAACATTGTTAAATTTATCAACTTTTATAACCATCTATCTGAATTTCTTGTTATGAGATAATGAGCCCCCATAATTTAAACTAGTCTTACTATCCTGTGCTCTATAGATAATATCATCTCAAGTCATTCAACCTTTAAAAACAGAGGAAAATGAATTCTTGTCAGTTCTGATATCTAAGTACACTGCAGCATTATTAGAAATATATTTGACTCTTATTAATCTAAAATTCCAAGTATATTTTATAACTGAGTCTAAATGTACATAAATTTATTTCATTATGCTTTTTCCAAAGAGCAGAGCACAACAAAATAAAACAGAGACAAAACTTGAGAAAATATATGGGGAAGATAACTATGGTTTTGATGCATCAACTTTTAGAATATAATTTTCATTAAGTGTCTTTTATATAATTAGATGGTTTTTAATGAATCTATTCTAAAAGATATTATTCTGACATTACGATTTTAAAATAAAATGGAAGTTTTAAGTCAATTATTTTTCAAACAATCCAAATTTTCCATGAGTAAATTATAAATCGTAATAAAAGCCCTCTTAGAGTTGTTAACATCTATCCATAACACACTGGCTGCAAAAAAGAATGAGAAGTCATCACGGCTATGAAAGGAAGAACACATTAGCATTGTGTTAGTTCTTCAGTCTTACCAGCTCTCTATAGACACCCTCATGTTTCCCCTCTGATTTGGTGGACTTTTCTTTCTGCGAAATTTCCCTGTTGCGGTTGCCAGCAGCACTCATGTTGAGGTTACTTCTAGCTCCTCCACCACCTCCTCCAAACGTCTTGGTCTTCAGATGAGAGAGAGAGAGCACAGATATAAATAATTAGTACTTAAAAATAGTTCTAAAGACTAAGCTACAACCAACTAAAACTACCTACCAAAACTTAAGTAGATAAAATTTCTTAATTATGTTGAACATGAAAAAATAAATTGTTAGCTAATACTTTTAAAACAAGTATCTACTAGCCATAATCTTTTTCCCCCAACAAGTCCAGGCAAGGCAATAAATAATTATATAATTATAATTTTTAAGACTACAAGGCAAATCATCAGAACAAACTTAAGTAGATAATAATACAGAAGAAAATTAAATAATACTAACACTATGTAGACTGGGTATCAAAAATAATCCTAGGGTAAAATACTTAAGTAATATTATGAGGCCTTGGGTTACAAATCCAGCTTCCTGACAAGGCTATCATCAGTGAAGCATTAAACCTATACAAGAATCAGTTACATTATGTCCACAATCCAATAATCTTGTTATATATTCTTAGAAGGTAAACAACTTAATATAAATTTTAACAATAGATTAAAGCTTTCATTACTAATTTGTCTGTATTAATGATATATACTATGTCTTACCAACTATATAGTAAAACTTCAAAGTCCATATTTCTTATTTTGCCTTACATGTTCGAGTAAGTATATGTGTAATTAAATTTGAAAATTTGATTTGATTTCAGTTATGTTTTATCAAAACTATTCTGAAAAGACTAGAACATAAAGAACATTGGTTTGGAGAGATACAAATTCATGATTTAAAAGCATCTCACAGTAGCATAATATTAAATTAAACATCAGTTATATAAAAGCTTCATAATCTAATAGATCTAATAAAAGAGAAAGAAGTCAAGGCTTGATTTTTATTAAAGGTAATGATCATTATTTTTAAATGTGTTTTAAAATGATTATAGTAAGAAAACATCCTAGATATAAATTTATGTAGCATTGTGAAATCACTTTGAATCAGATGAACACATAAAGCTAAAAAATAGAAAAATGATGTTAGATAAGCATTAATGACCAACATAGTAAATATCTCTATTAAGTAATCGATACACCACAAGATCTAAATTTAATTCAAATCAAAAGTAAAATGACATCTTCAAAAACCAAAGATGTATTACTGGATTCATTCAATTTTTGGTTTATACAATCCCAGCATAAAAAAACATATTTGGAATGTCTTGATAGTCGTTACTTGTATAACCATAAAGGAAAATGTGTTTATATTCAAGTGGTGCAAAGTTTAGTAGACTGAAAGGCAACACAGTATAGTTAAGAACATAGGCTTTGGAGCAGGACACAGGTGGGACTAATTGTTGGCTCAGGCACATTCCAGAGCTTCTGCCCTTGGACAAGTCATTTACCCTCCTCCTTCATGAGCCTCAGATTTTTCATGCTTAAAATGGATGAGAAAATTTGCCTACTTGGGATATATCAAGAATTAAATGATATTATTGGCATGAGTGGTAAATTCAGTAACTGATAAGCTCTCATAACAGATGGCAACAATATTGTTTTGTTTAACATATTTCAACATAGTTACCTGAAAAGTCTGGAGCCTGACTTGTTCCTAATTAAATATATTCTTGGAATTTAAACTATATAACTCCAAAAGTAATTTTTTCTTTTGATGTCAGTAAAATAATCTCACCTTCTGGTTACATTTCCTTATTATTTTCTTTTCATTTTATAGATTTAGGAACAGGATAAATAGTATTTTCAGTGTTACTTTTCAGTAATTCAAAACAGTTGTTACTCACTAAACATAAAAATGTCTAGAAACATTACAACTTAAACATTATCCATAAGGCAACTAATGTCTGTATTATGTGCATTAGGCATCCGTGAGATAACTGACCACAAAACTCCCGAAGGCCTTTAACGCTGCCTAGCAACCTTACTCTATTTCCCAGCCCATCCACCCTCCCAGTCTTCCAGACCAGTACTTCACCTGTTCTTCTCACTGCTCAAGCCTCCAACATCTCATCTTCTCCTCCACTGTCATGGTTGGCCTTGCTTACTCCCTCAATGAAATAACTAATCATTGAAGAACTTAAACACATTTTCACCACATCAACCTACCACGATGCCTGTACACTTATACTTCATCTTAACACCACCTACACCACTTACACGAACGTTAAGAATAATGGGTGATGGAATGAATGACTTCCCCAATTCTACACGAGTTCTCAGGCCACATATTACATGATTTTTCAACTGTCTTTGATGAGTTCAACACTCCTTCTTCCATTATACAATTTTTGCCTGTTTTTGTTTGATCCTCTCTTACCAGTGATAATCACATAATTAATTCTCTTATCTCTTTCAAGTCTTGGCTCAAATCTTACCACAGCAAGGCCTTTTCATTCTACTACATCTAAAACTAAAACCTACAATTTAGCTATTTAGCATGCTTGCATTATTTACTATCCTTACTATTATGTAAGCTACACAAGAATTTCAAAGAATCCTATTTTAAACTGTACCCTCCCCGACAAGTGGCGCTCCCAACTCCCTACCCTAATCTACTTTCCTTCTTCCCCATCGCACTTACCAGTTTCTAACCTACATATATGTATATACTTACTATGTATTAGTCTGTCACCCTTACTATTATATAAGCTTGATAAGGGTAGGGATCTTTTGTCCATTTTTCACTGATTTAACTTAAGCATTTAAAATACTTGCTGCATTCAGTAGGTTCTCAAAAAATCTATGCTGAATGAAAGAATAAAGGATGAAAGGCATCACTTAGTCATTTGTAGTAGATTTCACCAAATCCATACAAATTTTTTAATGAAAGATCAAGATCATTAAAGATGTTTTAATTTAATGATCTTTCATTAAAACATTTTTTCAGAATAATTCACTGCTATGTGATTTTGATGTTCAGATTAAATATAAATGTGTGTATACTTATCAATAATAGAGATATATAAATATAGATATAATCTTCTCTGTAACACATATAGGTTTAGTCCTAGAATTGTCACTGGGTAGACTCAGGTGAGTTTTTAGCCTCGATCAACTCTCTCACACAGAAATTGAGAAGTTAAGTCTGCTTTAGAAAACTCTAACTCTTTACTTATCAAATACTTATAGGAAAATATAATGTGATCAATATTTTAAAAATTGAAATATAGTATGTTAACTATATTCTGATAAAGAGATAGCAATAACCACATCAACCATGGTGATGGTCATTAAGAACTTTGTATGCACCCAATATCCTCTTCTGAAACGCCATAATTTTAATAGCTTTTTGGGAATGAGAAATATATTTCATGTAGACTGTGTAAAATGTATTAATTGTAAAATATTAAAAATCATTTTAAAATGTGCCTTGGAATAGAAAAAATACTAAATAGCAATAGTCACCATTCTCAAGAGCTTTTTAGCAAAAGAATAACATGGTCTCTGCCACATAGCATTCTAAATGTTTTAAAGATTATCAATTTTAATTCTCACCATAGCACATGAAGTAGGTACCACTATTATATATTTTTCATAGATAAACAAAATACGTTATAAAGTTTAAGGAACCTATCCAAGGTTGTTAGCAGGATATGCTTCCAGGTTTCCTGGTTCTAATCTACAGGAGACTGATGATAGAAATACATGCTGCAGGAGGAACACCCAAAATGCAAAAAGTCTCCTTCAACTTTGAATATCAAAAGAAAAGCAGTTAGCTAAGATTCATTACTGGTTTTGAAAAAAGAAAGTATTCCAGCCCTGGCTGGTGGCTCAGTGGATAAGGTACCAGCTTCGATTCCCAGCCAGGGCACTTAACCAGGTTGCAAGCCAGGTCTCCAGCCAGGTCTGTAGCTGGAGGCAGGTGAAAGGCAACCATACATTGATGTTTCTCTCCCTTTCTTCCTCCCTCCCTGCCCTTCTCTCTAAAAATAATAAATAAAATCTTAAGAAAAAAGAATGAAAGAAAATTATTCCAATCTTACTAGGTAAGAAAAGCCTGCCTAAGCAACTAATTGATGATTAAAATTTCTTATTAAAGTCAAAAATCAATAAATAACTAAAGAAAATGCCTATTTCAAGTAAGCAAGAAATTAAAAATAAATTTTAGATTTGTTATTAATTGTAAATAAGGGGTTTGCACATGCATAAACACATATATAATTCCAAGGAAAAATACATATTTTTTACTATATATTAAGTAGATTTAAGAATGAAAACTGACAAAGATGCTTCTCCTGAGCTACTGATTTGTCCTCTGATTTATAACTGCATTCTCAGAAGTTGCCAAGGGGAAAATCATCTTCAAAAAGTGTTATCAAGCTCAACCACTGATAGGAAACCCTCTACCAAAATAAAAAGTATTGGGTTCACCCTGGCTGGTGGCACAGTGGATAAGGCACTGGCCTGTGAACCAAGAGGTTGCTGGTTCGATTCCCAGTCAGGGCACATAACCAGGTTACAAGCCAGGTCTCCAGCCAGGTCAGTAGCTGGAGGTAGGTGAAAGGCAACCATACATTGATGTCTCTCTCTCTCTCTGCTTCTCTCCCTTCCCCTCTCTAAAAATAATGAATACAATCTTAAAAAAAAAAAAAATAATAAGTATTGGATTCAGTTGTTAACAAGGAATAGGGAAAAAAGAAAGGTGGTTTGCTGACAAGAGTAACTTAACAGAATTGTCAAGAGGATTTAGAAAAAAGACATATGAGCACAATGTGTATGTAAGCTTAAGGCTCCACAGATACCAGGGCATTTTCTACTGACACATGGAGAATGTTAAAAGTTTGTTGAATCAGTTCCTGTATGTGAAATAATAATAATAATTATATGTAATCTAAATATAACACAATGACAAGAAATAAAATATAATTTAATTTCTTACTTCTTTGCTCTTTGCAACTTCTGCAATAGCAGCAGTCCTTTGCTTTTCAAATTCATCATTATCATTTGCGGGTTTGACAGGCATTGTAACTTGCAATGTCTTCCTTCGATCAAGTTCTCTGCTATCCATTTGGACATTAGATACACACTTCTGATGATAATAAATAAAAACCAGTCACTTCAGTAGTTCCCAAAGAGAGTCAAGGTCTACATAATAAAGATTACTTCTTCAAAAAAGTTTGTATCACAACAGCTGAGAACTCATAAAAATACAATTCTTTCACATACACTTAAAAATAAAAATAGAAAACTGATTAAAGTAACATTCAAATAAGTGTAACTGATAAATAAAATGGAAAGCTTCACAAAAACGTGGCCTCTGACAATAGGACCTATATTTACAACATGTATCAAAATAAGACATCTAAGTTTCATTTTAGGAAAATGACTTCAAATAATTTAAATTTCAAACAATTTAGACTACTGCACTTTAAGGAAAGTAAATTGAGGTCTTTATGAAGAGCTTGATTTATACATTCTGCCTCAATATTTTTATGAGGGTTAAGCAGTACAGTTATTTTAACATATAAAAAGATGTATCTGGACTCATAAACCAAAAGCTAAAAACAGACTGTCCCTCAATCATGATGCAAAATTTTTTATTTTTAATCTCATAAAATAAATTGAGAAAGTCATCACCATCTAAAAACAAGCCCTGAATTCGGTCTCCCTCCTAATTGTAGCAGTAAAAATCCTATAAAATAAATCTTTCCTCAACTCATTGATAGAAGAAAGAAAACATGCTCTCAAGCAAATGTGTTATGCAAATGCAGGTTCTGAGCAATATAAATATATCCCGTAGATACCAATACACAGCCAGCATTATCCAGCCTTTAATCATATACAAGGCTAAGATATGATGAAAAGAATTTTTCAGAATGGTCTTTATAAACAAGTAATATTATTGAAACTTTAACTTTTATTACACTTCATACAACAAAAAAATTTAAAAACATACTTCAAATTTTTGAAAATAATTAATCATAAGTCTGGGCAACTTGTGAAAGAAATATTACGACCAACATGTTTAAGGGAAAAGTAAATTCTTATAAACATATCCTTTATGACTATTAAATACAAATTACTAGAATATTTACACCCTGCTTTTATTCTGGGATCTTCTTACACTAGCAGAAGTGAGGATACAGATGGTCAACACAGACCACCCAACAGGGCATCATGCCTCCTTCATCTTCACTGTGTCATGTCACCAAGCACAATAAATATTGACATATTTGGTTTTTTATTTTATTTTTATTGAATTTTTTACATTACCTTTTATTCTTACATCCCCCTCTCCTCAGCAATCACAACACTGTAAATTGACATACTTTTACTTTCAAAATAAACGATACTAGAATTACTTTCATTTAATTTTGACTGGACTCTACAAAAAGGGTTTTGAAGAGGATGCCATCTGACCCCACCCATGTACCTTCTGATCAACTAGCCATCTTTTTCGCATGAAATCTTTCTGAAGTTGTTACAGATCTATAGGTCTTTTTCCTACCTGTTGTCCCTAACTCATCTTCAGTACTCTCATATGAGCCAGTAGTCGCAAAGGAAAACAGCAAACGCAAGGTAGAATACAAATAGCTCAATTGTGGTGGCATCATGTGGCAGAGAGCTGTCACAGGGATTATCTCAGGCTCAGCATGGACACAGCAGGGGCAGGCTGGAGGAGTGCCCTGCACGCAGTTAGATGCTAAGCACCACCAGGAAGCCACAAGGTACCCGCCAGCTGAGAAGCTACCTCATTCTGCAGCAACCTTTAGCTTGCATCAGAGAACGGTCAGCACTGCTGTTTGAAAAAGAAAATCCACCTGAAGATAAAATGACGTCCCCACCTCACATGGTATCTGGCTCAAGGAAGACAAACAGAATCCTGAAGGGGTGCCTGGGACAGCAGACTCTCCTTATGTGCAATGATGCCCCGCTGCCTCGTGTTCCCACATTCTGTCTCTTCCGCAGACACGCAATTTCTTTCCTTCTTTACTTTTAATGAACAATATCAGAAACTATAGCCTATCTTTATCTTCTTTTGCATCTCTCTTTCTCAAAAAATACCCCAGCATTTTATCTTAATTAGTTGTTATATATAAGTTGCTCTTCAGGCATACCTCTTAATTTCTTCAATCTTTGGGTTAACAGCTCCTGATAAAAGCATTTGCCCCGGTGATTTAATTACAGTAAAAAAAACACAATTATTAAATTCCTTTACTGAGAATAATTCCTTATAACCCTCTGACCTCTGAATGAATAGTCTGGCACAAAACTAAAAACAGCTTGAATGCAAATGAAAACACTTTTTGTTGATTAGATTTCATCTGCCAACATGAAAGTCATTACCTGTCCAAAAGGCACGAAAGGAGGAGGTCCACCTTCAGTTCCAATATTACTTCTATTGTGTTTTGACAAGCTCTGTGAGAAAAGGGAGTCACAAAAGAGAAAATATGCATAAAAACATGTTTACAACATTTACAGTGCACCAGGAATCTGGTTATTTTAGTACATTCCTATTTTTAAGAAAATGAAAAAAGGCTTTCCGTAAAATTATTTCAAACTATACAAAATATTTTATTTCTGATCTTGATAATTAGGCAGAGGCTCTCTCCTTCTCTTCCCATACAAAACACACAATCACAGGTTTTCTAAGCTGCTCCGTAGTACAAAAGGCAGCTCTAGCTGGTGTAGCTGGGTTGGGTGGAGCATCGTCTCATAAACCAAAGGGTTGCGGGTTTGATTCCCAGTCAACAAAGCACATGCCTAGCTTGTAGCTTGTGTCCGCGGTCCAGGCGCATGTGACAGAAGACCACAACTGATGTTTCTCTTCCTCTCTCTCTCCCTCCCTTTCCTTCTCTCTAAAATTGATAAGCTTGTCCTCAGGTGACGATTTAAAAAAAAGGAACAAAACATTTAAAAACTTCGCCAACAAGCAGCAAATTCAACAGATAAAAGAATTTGGTAACAAAAATTTTACGTTAAACCATACATCTGACAGACAAATGTTACCTGGAAATCACTTTTAAAGTGACTTTTTTGAGACATAACATCTATTGCAATATAATAAGAAATACATATTTTATCTTCATCCCTAGTTCTTGGAACAGAGTTCAAAAATGTTCTGACTAGAAATAGTTTATGAGAATACTGATAATAATGATTTGTAATTATGTAAAGAGATCAAATTGTTACAGTTTATAATATAGTGATTACATTCAATTACAATAAAATTTCCTTAATACTTACTTTAATTGAAACATCTTTTTGTGCCAGATATATGAAATAAATTAAAAATTTGATGACTCAAAATAAAAAGCAAAAGACTTTTAAAAATCAATTTATATTTTGAAGTATTCAATGAACTGATTGTTATTTAACAAGCTCCCATCTCTCTAGTAATTTTTTCTCCTTAACTCTCATAGTTAAAATTAGAGAGTTAACAATGTATTATGAATATAGAAAAAATGTTCTCCTTGCAAAAGCAATTTATCACATTATAAAACTCTTTGAAATGTCATAAGGAATCTTCAGAAGGACTCTTTTCAGTTGTCTATTCCTCCTATTTGTTTCATTTTGGGATGTTAACATATCTGTTAAGTACTAGTTGTCATATTTTTCTGTATGTAATCAACTTGCTACAGCTACAACACCTGCATATGGTTTAAATACTGTTCAATGTTCTCTTCCCCTATTCATTTTACAAGAATATTTATGATCTCTTTCATTTCAAAATTAACTCCATGGTTTATGATTTCTATGTGCACATTTGATTTCTATGTATACTACCTGCCAGCTGCTCAACTGAGCTCTCCATGGTTTCTATATCACTATGGTTACCTGAAGAAAAACCCCAAAACAAAAACAAACACACACACACACAATAAAACTATAAAACCAAAAAGAACTATAATATATTAAGATGTTTTTACACTTAAAAAAAAATTATTCGTTATTTTTAGAGAAGGGAAGGAAGAAAGGGAGAGAGACATCAATGTATGGTTGCCTTTCACCTGCCTCCAGCTGGGGACCTGGCTGGAGACCTGGCTTGCAACCTGGTTATGTGCCCTGGCTGCGAATTGAACCAGCAACCCTTGGGTTCAATCCAAGTTTTTACACTTTTTAATGTAAATTTTTATTGCCCCCCCACCCCAAAAAATACTAACAGGCTTTCAGGAAACAAAGTGCAAAGATATATAATGAAACATTATAAGAACAACTATCAAACTACCAATCTGTGTGTGTGCAAGCATGTGCAGGTGTGTTGGGAATGAAGATGTTCCTAGAATGGTAATTGACTTTTCAGTCAGTGAAGTATTAATAGTTCTGGCGTGGTTGGGAATCTTATGTAAGATGTTGATCTGACTTGAGAACATCTTATTACAGTTTTTAAAACTTTAATAATAATAAAAATAGAACATTAACCTGCAGAAGAAAGGATCACATAAAATAAGTGGGAATTTCTGGAAAATTCAAAGCTCATAAATTTGGCTCTTTATGTAAAACTATCAAACCATTTACTTGCTTTTGTAACATTTTTAACTAAACTACAGAGTTATGAAACATTATACTGCACAGTACTGGAACCCAAAATGTAGCAATTATCATAAGGAATGAGTACTATGAAATAAAAAATGTGCTTAATATCTATTTACCTCCCCAAAGAGAAATTTGCAAGCTAAGAAAAGAGAATAAAGTGATATATCATAAAATACCCAAAGCTTGAAATACTGCCGGGCCACTGGACCCACTTTTGGCAGGATTGGAGGATGGCGCAAAAACGTCAATTTTAGCTATGCGATTCCTTCATTCCACAATTACTTATTATATTTATTACATGTAAGGCCTGGAGCTACCACTTGGAGATAAAGGATGGCTCAGACCCATCACCTATTAGCAGTCCAGTTGCTACTGTTGGTACTCAGCTAGGACAAGGGGAGCAAAGGGACTTGGGTATTGGGCTTAATAAACTGGGAGGCATGAGCCTATCTGCTTTCCCAGGAAGCTACAGCTTCATACTCCAAGGTATCACAACACTGTGCTCCACCAAGGGAATTAACACTCCTCCCTCCACCCCTGTACTGGATGGTTGGGGAGGGTCACAGGAAGAGGTGCTGGACCGTAGAGGCCTGTGAGTCTAACTAGGAGGTGTAAACCTATCCAAAGCCCATGAAAGCTTGGAAAGTCAAGGAGTTCTTTTGAAAAGGTACCAGATCCATACCAAACCCAAGCTCCTGGTTCAGTTGCAGGGGAACAAAGCTCTGTCTCTCTCCCTGACTTGATAGCAAACATTCTTGCCCTATGTGCACCCACGCTCTCTCTCAATACACATGTGGCCAGCAGCCATGTGGACTCTGCTACCAGAGCAGCTGCAGGCAGGAGCTAAGCTGTCTGGATGGGACTGAGGCCGCTTAGCAACCATCTGTGGGCTCCTAAAGGACTAAGCTCTCTCCCTCTCTCTCCTTTTCCTGATCAACGACATACTCACATGGTACACTAGCCTGTTTCCTTCATGGCCATGTTGCCCTAACTGCTACACAACCCATGGCTGTGGGGACTCCACACACACACTCCAGGAAGAAGCCTGAATACCAACTGCAGCACAGCACTGGACTGCAGCACGAAGCACGCACTAAGCTGGGGGGTGCTGCATGTACTTTAAAATGGAGTAGAAACGCTGGACACTGGCTTTTGTCTTAGTTACTGAGGACAAGGTTGGACCTTTTCCATGGTGAGGCAGATGGAGATGAGACACTGGGAAGTCAGGCGGTGAACCCCCTTACTTTCATGACACCAATAAACCAAATGGCAGAGCCCCACCCCGCCGTCAGGTCTCAGGAGATTCTCCTGTTCGTGACACTACAAGAACTAATTTTCCACCAATTATGTAATTCTTAAAGTTCATTTTCTGATCTGTAAGGACATATAACCCTCTCACAGGGCTGGTAGAAGGATTACATGATATACAGATGCAAGAGCTCAGGACAATACCTATACACTGTTCAGCAAGTATTTGTAAAAGTAAACAAAGATGACACACACAAGAATTCAGACCTTAAAAGGCCTATAATCTATTAATGGAGATAAGAAATAAGCATAATTTTAGTGCTAGGTAAAAAGCAATACACTTAACACAGCTGAAGTATCCCAAGAATTCAATAAAAGAGCAACTATTTCACTTTGTGAAGTAACAAGCATTTGATCTGAATCTACAAGCAGAGGACAAAGCGGCCATGCAGAAGTTAGGAAAGAGAACACAGAATGAATGGTGTAAAGTGGTATATTCTCTTTTATTAAAAAATATCATTAAGGAAAGCATAGAGAATCAAAGAAAGAGTAGTAGTTTCATTAAGCTGAAAGAAAATCTCTGTGAAATAATTTAGAAGTTGAAAAGGTAAACTAGAACTAGGGCTAGATCATAAATGGCCTTGGGTCCCAAACTAAGGCATCTGAAATAAAAGTCAGGTGTGATCTGTTGTGAGAAATGCTTAGGGAAAATAATCCAGCAGAGATGCCTACACTAGGCTAGGAGATGGAGAAAGAGTAAGTGTGGAGGTCAGTTAAAAGGCTACTGCAACAGTCCAGGCAAGAGACACTAAAGACTTAAATTATAGGTACAGTAATGCATCTGGGGAGTAAGGAATGATATGAGACCTGACTGCAGTGGATCAAGAGAATTGGCTACTGGAAGAAAAGTAGAGGAATAATTACTAGATAACCTAGTTGATTACAAGGATGAAGATGTTGAAACAAATGGGGGAAACATTAACTAGAATAACAAGGAAGAACCTAGAATCCCTTCAATATAGTGAAATTCCAACTTATACCCACTTGTAGGTATACACGTGGATGAGAGAAATGTGCATTATGTTCTTACATATATATGCACAAACACTTATTTTTTGCATAATTATATACATTACACACAAGTTATAACTAGTTTTGAAAACTGTAAAAAAACATGAATTTTCAAAAATATGGAAAAATATAGAAAACTGAAAAATAGTATCTGCATTAGGGGAACAATGTGCTTAAAAAGGGAAGATCATTTCTATAAATAGAGTGCAGTATTTTAAAAGTTGAAAGCCTTCTTCTTAGTTTACACTTACTCTCTGTAACTCCCATTTCTCAATAAGGTGTTCCACTTCACCACCAAGAACTGTGGTATTAGAGTCATTCAAGAGCAGGAATCCATTTTTTATGTCCACAATGCCTGACAGCTTAACTTTAGTTCCAGGTGGTGTGTTCAGGCTAAAGCAGGGGAAAAAAAACAAAGTTAAAGTAAGTTGAAGCTCCTCCTCAAAATTGAAATTCAGTCTCTTATTAGGATCTTGTCAAGTTCCTCAAAATGAGCTAACATAAGAACTATTTTTTAGGAGCAAGAAAAAAATGCGGATGATATAATCACACCTCACAAATTTGTGGTAAAGGTAAACAGAATGTAGGATATGAAAATTATTTTCTCAGTAATGCCATGCTGTACAAATACGATTGCCATTTTCTTCTCTGAGCTTTGCCTATGCATTGCAAAGATATGCTTAGTATATTACAAAATTAAATTTTATTATAGGGAAAGATATTTGAATGGTAATAGTCCTAGAAATTTTATATTTATATGAGCTACCATAATTCACAAAAAAATAACCTCTTTTTAAAACAAATTTTACTTAATTTTTAATTTTTAATTTTTAGAGGGAAAAGAGAGGGAGAGGAACAATGATGAGAGAGGAACGCACCTCTCGCATGCGCTCCAAGCAGGGACCAAACCCTCGACAACAAGCATGTGCCTGGTCAGAAATCAACCCAGCGACCGTTCCCTTTGTGGGACAACATCCAACCCACTGAGCCGCACCAATCGAGACAAATAATGCTTTTTTGTTAACCATGTAGTTAAAAGTCAAATGAGAGTTATTTACTCCAACACAGGGGTTCTTCAACTGGTGTGGCATGAGAATTTTTGAAACCCGCCGTACCTGATGAGTTAGCAAAGGCACTGGCCTCTCTTCCCTCAGATTACCAAATTAAACAGCTGACAACAGCCACACAGCAGTCACCCAGGGTGCATGAATCAAAGTCAGACGTGCGCCATTTTTTGTCATATCAGACAAAAATGTAATATGTTTTCTATTGTGCCATAGAATTTTAGTAATTAATTTATGTGTGCCATGAGATAAAAAAGGTTAAAAATTGCTGCTTTAAACCATAAACCACAGTACCTTTTTTACAACAGCATGGATGGACCTGGGGATTATTATTATGTTCAGTGAAATAAACCAGTCAAAGAAAGACAAATAGTATATGATCTCACTTATATGTAGAATCTAACAAAGTGATGAATAAAACTTACTAACGTTAAAATAACTTCTCTGTAATAGAGTAATATTTTCAGTTTGGCAGCAAGTGTTACACCTTCACCCCTTTGACAGAAACTGGAGACAGATGTTTATTCCTCCCAACCTTCTGGTAAAAGAATCAATGGAAGAAATCCATTTCATCACATAGATTTATTCTAAAGTTAAAGCACACACACCGAGTCCCATCCCATCCATCTCTTTGCACATTTAACAAGGGGCAAAGCACTCCAAACAGGAGTAAAAACTATCCTAAAACACTTAAAATGAATTAGAAAATCATGCTGAAATAGCTTTACATTGTTCACATTTTAAAAGTTCATGAAATTCTCCATATGCTGATATACACAACAGTAAATCAGTGAAAGCACTGGTTAGTTCTTTGAAAAATAAAAAAGGTTGATAAAAATTATTAACAAGAAGAAGTAGAATATTCCCATTTTTAAAGCTTCAAAGATTGCATGCAGAGCAAGACATTTTGTGTTACATGCCACTGAGTCAGCTCCAACTCCGGCAACCCTGTGACTGAGTGACATCCACAATGTCCTGTCCTCAAATGCACTACTCAGCTTCTGAGACTCATGCCCTACGGCTTTTTTATGAAGTCAATCCCCCTCATATTTGGTCTTCTTCTGATGCTGCTTTTATTTTCCCCAGCATTATTGTCTTTTCCAAAGACCCCTGCATTCTCATGTGCCTAAAGTAGGACAGCTTCTTTTTGTCATTTTTGCCTCTAGCGATGTTTCAGACTGCATTTGCTCTGCAACCCACTTGTTCTTTCTCTGATAGTCCAGGGTATCTGTGTAGCTCTCCTCCAACACCAGTTTTCAAAGATATCATCTGGTAAAAATTATTCTGAGGACCCCAAGCTTAATCATTTTTGATCTTCACATGTAACTTACAGAATAGTCATAGCCAGCCTTGCCTATTACCCCTTCAGTACGGAGCAGCACTGTTACATATAATATGTAGTAAACTTAGGACAGTATCAATCAGACCTCAAGATCAGCAACAACTGAATACAGTTACACTCAGTGAAGATATTTTTCCCAGCTTTAAAAAATTGGCAGATCCAGATCTTCATAACTCTATAGTCATTGTTTAGGGATAAATAAAATAGGCACCAAGGATATCAGGCTGCTGCACTTTTTATCTCTAATTACTAATAAAATTGTATACTATTTACATAAGACCTATGTGTGCTCTTCAAAACTACTTTTAGTAGTAATTTCTTACAAATTGGTAAAACAAAAAAACATTGAAACACATAAAATGAACAATATAAGAAAGTGCATTAAGAGTTTTAAAAATGGGATGCAAATTATTGGGACATTAAAATTGTGATACTATAACTTTAAAACAAGAGAAAAATGTTTAAATTATTTGAAGATGAGCCTACGTACAGCTGTAACCCATGATGCCATCCCTTTAATGCTGTTTCTGTAAAAGATGACTAGTTAACTTGCACGCAGCCCAGAGACAAAGAGCCTATCTGTGAGGGTTCCAGGAACCAACTTTTACGGCGCTCCGGCCGGCAACCAGGTGTTGTGTCCGGTGTGGCTCCAGGAGACTTGCTGACTCCCAGCCATTAACAACCTCGCACCTTTCCTTGACCAGTTTCAAGATAACCATTCGAATAGACTTTGTTGACTCACATGTAGAAAAATTTCAATCCCCTGCCCCTGATTCCTCTGCTCTGCCTTCCCTCTCCGTCCTAATAAAAAGCCCACCCGCACTGAAATGTTGAGGTGGACCTTGGGACAGTGGCCGGCTTCTCAGTCTGCCACCTGTGAACAAACCATCTTTCCTTACATCAGCCCCTGACTCTATAGAGTATTGGCTTTCAAAGCAATAGGAAGCTGAACCCGAGTTTGGTATCAAAGCTTCATGACGATAACTGATAAAGACTTGCACTTATTAGATTAAATTATAGTTCTACACCCAGGTAAGGATAAAAAGGTGCTAATTTTTAAAATAATTTTTACTGTATCACTTTTAGAACCATAACTAACTCTTATTCAGAGGACATATTTTAGTTTAATTGCTATTTTTATTGGTACCCCAAAGTACCTTTATGTTCTCTATATTGCTCTTTTAAGGAAAAAAGAAAAAAATGGAGAAGTGGAGCAAGAGGTTAGATGAAGAGCGGAAAGAAGCACCTGGAGAAATACAATGCCCACCAGAGGCAACACATTCTATACCAGCTTCTTCTTCATCTTCTCTAGTGAGTTCTTCTGCCTTCCTTCTAAGATAACTCTTGGCCAAGTTAGTTTTGAAAATATTCTCCTAATTTTTCACATGCAAGAACAGTTCTGAAAGCTGTTGTTTTTACAGCAACAAAGAAGGCATGCTCTTTCAACGAGTGAATGAGCAAGTGGCAATGAATTTTTTTCAATTCTCAAACTGTAATAAATTCAAAGAAAGAAGGCAGTAGATAGCGTAAGAGACCCTCCTCTCTGGGCTGATTGTGTTTTCATTTACCGAGAAACACACAGCCATACAATCAGAAAATGAGACATTCCGTGGCAAGCCTGCCTCTGAGACTTCCATGAACTCCCTTGTAGGGGGTCTCACTGAATTGGTCAGAGGAAGAAAGGCTGTATTTCTCACAAAAGCAGGGATCCTTCTACTCTTCAAAAAGAAGGCAACGTAATTGCGAAGTCAATAATCCCCCTTTATATACGAGAAAATTGACATTTCAGACAAACACATATCTTCTAAAAGGTACACACTGTTTGAAGGAAGAAGAAAAAAGGAAGGGAAATCACTGTGTAAGGTATTCAAAGTCTCAACCTTCCACACTTCCTCCCACACAATCTCCTGCTTGTACTTTTCCCCTCTTGGCTCTGTCAAAGCCTCTACTCATTTTAAGTCCCATTCCTGACTCCTCCAGATAAAGGTAATTTTCTACACTCCGAATCCTTTCAGTTGATATATTTATTATAATTTATAAGCCTATGTGCCTGTCTCATTAGCATATGAGTTATCTGGGGGGAAATCTAAACCTCGTTTATACCTTTGTACCTCCACCTCGGGATGAAACACAATAGATGCTAACTGCTTGTCAAATGCTTGCTCAAGAGAAAATTATAGTCTCATAATATATGTTAAGTGGAAAGCTCCCTGAGACAAACATAAACACATATTGACAAGAAGACCAAAAAAAAGGGGAAGATTTACAAATGCCTAATGAAAATTTCCATGTCAGAAAACAGAGCTCAAAGTGTTGATGGGCACACTGAGGATAAAAGGGGCTCTCCCACCCCTACCCCCACCCCTACTGCTTTTCTCTGTTCCAACAGTGGTGGCTCTAAAAGCCTCTCATGAAAGTAGCCAAAGAAGGATTTGGACAATTTCCCGTTATGGTGTTCCAGTAGGGTGGCATACAAACCTCCCTGGTGTTGCTGGTTTCCTCAGAAAACTCGTTAGAAAACTTCTAGAACACTAAATAGTGTGGTGACGGACATAGCTATTGTTCAGGAAAAAGGTATAATGTAATTAAAGAAATTGTTTGTACTGAGAAATTTCTGCACGACCTCAAATTTACTGGCAAAATCAGAAAGATTACTTTCCATGCAAGAACATCTTAAATTTCTATTTTTAGAAGTAATATTGAAGCAAGAAGGAATTAATATCACTCAACTATTTTGCTTACAGATAAAATGGAAATACAAACTATCATTTTTTCTGAAAAACCGTAACATGCCCTTACTAGTTCACTCCTTCTTTTCAAAGTTCTTAAAATAATGTCCATTTTTGAACAGCACCTCCAGATACCATAACAAATACACAAATACAGTGCCAATCACCTTATCTTTGACATGTAACTATATTCCACTGCTGTGCAGCTGATGTGGCCATCAGTCATCTGCAAACGCAGCATTCTCGGTGCAGCCTGAGATTCTTCATTATCCTTTGGCGCAGCCACATTGCGAATTTTTTGAATTTGCAAAACACATGGACCTTCAAGCTGTCAAAACACAAAGAAAGGAATATCACTTTCTAGTCACAGTTTTGCTGTCATTTATAGTGCATCTCTTTTCCTTAATGTTCTTGCTTTATGATTCATAATGATAATTTCAATTAAATAAGGTCAAAATTGAAAATATATTACATATATAAGGGATTTTTTTTTGTATTTAAAAATAAAACTTCAAAAGGTTCTCCTAAAGAACGTAAAGAATTATTCTGATTTCATTTTCAGAAAGTAACAAGAAAACCTTAGGAAAACAAAATTTTACTTCTGGTTTAATGATGTATTAATAGATGTTTTTAGTCTTATGTGCTCTAAAGCATTCACATGGATCTCTCTTTTCTGCCCACGTACATTAAGGGATATTCTGAAATTAAAGAGTTTGTCATTTTTTAAGAAATATCAACTTTACAGCAGACATTGAGAGGTATGTTTTCTGTTCAAAAAGCCTCAAATTTAAAGTACACCATCTTCTGGTATAAATGAAGAACACAATACTCCACAATTTAAACTATATAAAGTTTCAGAAGTATGAGCTATACTTATTTTCACATTTGCTTTTTAAATGAGTTTAAATCTAATGCCATATTATAGGCACTATCAGTGAGAAAAAATAAATGTTCTCTCTGGCCACAACTTAATCAAAGACAAAAATATAACTCATGGACTGTCTATTAAGTTAAACATTTTATGAAATAAAATAATTAGGGCATAACTGGGAAATAACAGCAAAATCTGTTTATGTTTGAAAAATAAATTTAACATGAAGTGATACTTTCATATTATTAAATATTATACCTTTAAATAGCATAAATAGGAAAATATACTTTTTGTTAGAGTCTTTTAAATAAAAACTTTCTGGCCCTGGCTGGTGGCTCAGGGGATAGGTACCAGCCTGTGAACCCAAAAATCACTGGTTCAATTCCCAGCCAGGGCATATAACCAGGTTGCAAGCCAGGTCTCCAGCCAGGTTCGTAGCTGGAGGCAGGTGAAAGGCAACCATACATTGATGTTTCTTCCCTTTTCTGCCTCCCTCCCTTCCCCTCTCTCTAAAAATGATAAATTAAATATTTTATAAATAAATAACTTTCTGTATATTTTAAATTTTCATCAAAGAGAAACGTGAAATGATTGACATTTGCAGTTAATTTCTCAAGCAAGCATGTTCCCAAGTTGATAAACTTCTACTCCATATTTAGCAGTATTAGATCTGCAAAGGAATAATTTTGTTACAGGCCTAGATAAGAGAGAAATGAGATTAAAATGTCATCTAATTTTTAGTGATCAACAAAAATTCCAAATTGAAACAAAACCCTTAAGTATAGATAAGGTGCTTATTCAGGATAAACTTTCTTTAGTTTTTGTTAATGTCATTAAAATAAAGCCATTCTCTTTATTTTACTACATCAAATATTTTTAACCTAGTCTGTGCTGTCTAATACAATTTTCCAAACACACGCCTATTGAAAATAAAATTAAAAATTCAATTCTTCAGTCTCATTAACCACATTTCAAAAGTTCTTTACCAGGACAAAACAGATATAGGCTGTCTAAATCACTGAAAAAAGTTCTGTTAGACAATCAGTAATGATCTAGACCTATGTGTTCCAAAGTGCAACTCATGCATTCTAAAAATACACATATCCATTGAAGTGTGGATGGGAAACACTTGTTTCTATTTAATTCTTAGTAAGAAAGACATTAACTTTTCCTTGTATTTTGTAAGCAGAGCAACAAGGAAACCCTCATGCAGTCCGTGTGACATGTTTAGCTCCCATGGAGCCTGTGCGGAATTTTGGAGTTATACATTGCACGGGTGTTGACATGGTACCTTCGCTGGTTTGTTTGCTTTCAATATATTGCAATAAACTATGTTTTATTTGTGAAGTGGATATATATTTTACCTAATTTTAACCGCTAATACTTACAAAATGTACAAGTGGTTTTAAAAGATTCTTTCAAAGAAACACAAATTGAAGATCATGCCAATGACACAAACACAGGGTAGGAATGGGCCCATTTTCTCGCTCATCTATCTCTGGTCGACCGTGAGAACAAAAAGCTGGGGAATGCTAGGGAGGGAACACCTGCCTCCAACTCCTGGTACTTCCTAGCAGGCACCAGGTTTAGCTGTGTGATTACTCCAATTTCTGGACTCTCAATCCCTTTTAGTGGATGAAATCGTGGTCTCTTCAAAAGATCCATTCATGTGGAACTACAAACTTCACCTTACTTGAAAAAAGGGATTTTTCATATATACTTAAGATCAGTATCTAGAGAAGAAATGAAACTGGATTAGGTCTAAGATCCGATGATGACTTGTTATCGTAAGACAAGAGAAGGGAAAATATACATGAAGACATAGGGAATAAAGGATACATAAAGATGGATGTAGAAATTATAGTTACACACCTACAGGCAAAGATTAGCCATAGCTATTATTTAAATAAAAGTTAAGGCCCTAGCTGGTGGCACAGTGGATAAAGCACCGGCCTGCGAACCCAAAGGTCGCTAGTTCGATTCCCAGCCAGGGCACATAACCAGGTTGCAAGCCAGGTCTCCAGCCAGGTCAGTAGCTGGAGGCAGGTGAAAGGCAACCATATATTGATGTTTCTCTCCCTCTCTGCCTCTCTCCCTTCCCCTCTCTCTGAAAAATAATAAACAAAATATTTTTTTAATAAAATAAAAATAAATAAATGAAAGTTAAAGCCTTTAAGTTGAGAATTTAGAATTATCAAACACAGACTATAAAATCATAAGTCTAATCTAGAGAATTTATATAGAACTGTGAACTTCATATTGAGAATAAATATTCTTCTCAAGCAAACATGAAAAATATCAAGCCGTAAGTCTGTACAAAATTTCAAATACAGCTAACATTTGGTTCAAATTCTCTGACTGCAATATAACTGAATGAGCAATCTATAATAAAAATTAAAAATAATAATGTTCAATAAAACATGCAAAGAAGTTATTTTAATATAAATTGAAACTATTTAGAACTGAATGATAATAAAAATGCTATGCATAAAAATCTTTGGCATATAGTTAAAGCAGTGGTAGGATGAAAATTATTGGCCTCCAGATGCTTATATTAGAAAAGGAGGAAATAAATGACATGAACCAACAAGTTGGAAAAAGAACAACAAAGTGAGCTTGAATAAGGTAGATGAAAGAAAATAATAAAGATGAATTAATGAAATAACAAATTAAAAATACAATGAAGAGGCCTAACACACTCTTATCACTGATGTTTGGAAAGACCAATGAAATTGATATTGAACAAGTCTGGTCAAGAAGCAAAAAATAAAGATATAAATCAACACAACGAAGAATAATAACCTAATTAAAACATACTCTAGCAGCAATGGAAAAAAAAGAACTTTGCATAACAATTTAAATGTCCATCAACTGGTGAATGAAAAGAAAAATGTGGTATATATCCACACAATAGAATAACAGTACTCTCAGCAATAAATAGGACCAAACTACTGACACATACTACATCATGGATTAGTCTCACTAATATTACACCAAGGGAATGAAGCCAGATCTGAAAGAGGACATATTATGTGATTCCATTCATGTGAAATGTCCATAAAAAGCAAATTTACAGAGGAAACATAAAAGAATATACAGACATGTTCTTAAGAATAATAAGGCAGGCCCCAGCGGGTGGCTCAGTGGATAAGTGCCAGCCTGTGAACAAACCCAAAGGTCACTGGTTCAGTTCCCAGTCAGGGCACATAACCAGGTTGCAAGCCAGGTCTCCAGCCAAGTCTGTAGCTGAAGGCAGGTGAAAGGCAACCATACCTTGATGTTTCTCTCCCTTTCTTCCTCCCTCCCTGCCCTTTTCTGTAAAAATAATAAACAAAATCAGAAGAAGAAGGAGGAGGAGGAGGAGGAAGAGGGAGGAGGAAGAGGAAGAGGAAGAGGAAGAAAGAAGAAGAAGAAGAGGAAGAAAGAAGAAGAGAAAGAAAGAAGAAGAAAGAAAGAAAGAAGAAGAAAGAAAAAAGAAGAAAGAAGAAGGCAGTCCTGACTGGTGTGGCTCAATGGACTGAATGCCGGCCTGCAAACCAAAGAGTCACTGGTTCAATTCCCAGTCAGGGCACATGCCTGGGCTGCAGGTCAGGTCACCAGTTGGGGGTGCATGAGAGGCAATGGATCAATGTATCTCTCGCACATTGAAGTTTCTCCCCCTTTCTCCCTCCTTTCCCCTCTCTCTGAAAATAAACTTAAAAATAAAAAGGATTCCCTATCCAATTTATTTTTAAATAATAAGGTAAATATGCAATTATCAGTTGTCTTTCTATGCACTCATAACAGAGAAATTAACAATTTTTTTAAAAACACCATTTACAACCAGGAATACAGCTTACAAAAGATATACAACCTATATGCTTTCAGTAAATTATAACATTTTATGGAAAAACTAAATAAATGAATAGATACGGGCAGGGTTTGCTGAAGCCAGCTCATACCAGATCTCCAGGGCCTGCTCTGCACATTTCTTGCCAGTTCCAGCACCAGTGATTTCACACTGCAGCTTACAATCAGCCACGGGAGGACTATTTATATTGCAAGAACTGGGAAATGCTACTTGTCAGGGTGTTTTTTTCCTCTTCAGAGAGGCAGTTTGCCAGAATTTCACTGGTGATATGATATAAAGATGTCAATTGTTTTTAAGCTGATTTTCAGATTCAATGCAATTTCAATTAAAACTTCAAAATATTTTAGGAAACTTCATCACTTGATACTAAAATTTATAATGGAGGGAAGGGGAAGAGAATAGCTTGAGGAAAAATAACATATTTTACAACTACAAAACCAAAACATTTTGATAAGTTGACATGCCACAAAAGATATGTATTAATGGGATCTAGCTGATACACTACTGAGGGTAACATAAACTGATATTACCACTTTGAAAAATTATCTGACATAATCTTATAAAGTTAAACACTGGCTTAACTTTAGCATACAATAATTAAATTCCTGGTTGTATGCCCTAGAGGAATTCTTGCACACATGCATTAGAAAAAATATACAAGAATGAATGAGTAAACTGAGGTATATTTACACAATTTAATGTTATGCAAGAGAGGAAATGAATGAATAATAGGTAAATGCAACATGGATATATGTAATGATAAAAGCAAGTTACAGCATTCAATATCCTATCATTTTGTAAAGCTTAAAAACAAAACAAATATTTTTTAGGAATATTCCCCTCAAACATAGGAAGAGGATTAAGGTTCTAGGAATTCTAAGGGTCCACTATACTCATCTTCTGTGTACTATTATTAGTCAAGAAGATTTTGTCAAGCTCTATTTTCTATAGTTTGTACAATAGAATCACTATTTTGGTTTTTTATTTTCCAAATAGAAATAATGATACTACATATGGTGTGTGTGTGTGTGTACACATATATACAGTTGACCCTTGAACAACATGGCTGCATGGGTCCACCTGATGGGGGACTCAAATGTTGGTAAATTTTTAGGTAATGGCTAATAAACTTAGTAACCAATGTATGTAAAAAGCTACTGTTTCAGGGACTGAAGGTATGACCCACCCTGACCCCAGGAGACCATAAGCCATTTTGCCTTTGTGCCTTAGGAGGTTCACAAGCCATCAAGATGGTACCTGAGCCAGGGTGAAGTGACGACTGCCCAGGGCACAGATAAAGACCACCACCCAAGAAATAGATGAAACAATATTGCAGTTTTATCTGATTAACTTTTCCCTGAATTCCAACCCCCTTACCTATACCTTTTTTCTCATTATAAAAAGGGTCAGTTTATAATGGAATTTAAGACAGTCTGTAAGGGTCCAGATCCACTGTATTCTCAGGTCACTGACCATCTGAATAAAGCACCTCTAGTGATTCAATCCCTGTCTCTACTTATTGATCTGGTAGGTAAGAGGCAGCACAAACACTAGCTTTTCCAGTTTCACACCTATATACAGATTTTTCAATAAATGCCATAAATGTACTTTCTTTTCCTTATGATTTTCTTAACATTTTCTTTTCTTTGCTTACTTTATTATAAGGATATAGTATATGTGCCTATAATATACAAAAATGTGTTAATCAACTGTTTATGTTATCAGTAAGGCCTTTGGTCAACAGTAGACGATTACTAAGTATTTGGGGAGTCAAAGTTATTATGCAGATTTGTGACTGTAAAGGCCTGGAAGCTGACACCCCTAACCCTCACTGTTCAAGGATCAACTAACTGTACAGAGCATGGGCCCTTGATAACAGGAAGACACCTGAAGGCAGGATCGGGGCAGGGGACAGAGGAGGGTACAGCTTTAAGACTCATTGCATAACAAAGGCAAATTAATAGCTGCGCCTTCCTGAAGGGAAAAAGGCTGCAGCCTAGGGTGAAATGTGTAGTGACTGTGAGAAAGTGCAGTGACTCGGGACTTAGCCAGGCAAGAGCCTGTGAGTCACAGGGAACCCTTGCCCTGATTAAGTGTCAGCCCAAAGAGGGTCACCAGCGCTGGGGAACTGACAAATGCCAGACATTTGTGAGATCACTAGGAAGTTCCTAGCGGAGCATTTAAATTAAGGCAGATCAAAGGTTAAGAGGGAGCCACAAGGTCAGAGGAGGTCTGCAGAGAGATCAGTAAGTGAGCCACAAGGTCTGCCTGCCTGGGAGGTTTGCCTGGAAAGGATGGTGACAGAGCTAACCAGCCATGTGACCAGGAATGCTGGGCTGCATTTCTACCTCTCACAAGGAAGGATGTACAGAGAAGCCACTCTTAAGTGTGGGGACTTCTGGTATGGGACTAGACAGCTGCGTGTAAGCTCTCTGTCGCTATGGGTTTGTGGCATTTAGATGTTCTGGGCCCTGGTCCCTGCTCAGATGGGAGAGCTCATGGGACCCCGGAGATGCAGGGCCCACCAGAACTTAGACCCCACAGCAATGGGAGCCCACTACTGGAGGGTAACACAGGCAGGAACCGCTGCTGGAGGCTGAGAACAGCGCCCCCCAGAGCCTGAAGGCGGGGGCTGGTGGGACAGGATGGTGACCCTGAAACCCACAAGTGCACTTTCCAAGGGGATGGAGACTGTCTGTGTGACTAACAGATGGACAGATAAGGACACTGGGAACTTCTGGGAGTATGTTTGGCTCTAAGCCTTCTGGAAAGCAAGGGAAGTGCTGGGTCTCATGGGTGAGGAGAGCCCTGAGCCAGGAGTGCTCCCAGCAGCCCTTCCCAAGGTTGGAACCCTTAAACAAAAACCTGTTTGCTGCCCTGGCTGGTGGCGCAGTGGATATGGTGCTGGCCTGCGAACCCAAAGACCGCTGGTTCGATCCCCAGCCAGGGCACATAACCAGGTTGCAAGCCAGGTCTCCAGCCAGGTCTGTGGCTGGAGGCAGGTAAAAGGCAACCATACATTCATGTCTCCCTCCCTTTCTCCCTTCCCCAATCTATAAAAATAATAAATAAAATATTTAAAAACAAAACCAAAAATAAACCTGTTTCCTTCAATGCTAACTGCTGAATCATGAAGAATTAAGGCACCAAGTGCCTGAGCGCTGGTTTGCACAATTACATACCAAACCCACGTATATACCCTCCTACCCTAAGATTTTAAATATGCCCCCCAATGGGGATCTGCCCACTGTCTCCTCATTGAGGATTATATCTCCAAAAATGAAAACAGCCTGGCAAGAAAGGCAACCTTCCCCACCTCACCAAGCTGAGACAGCTGCCCTTTCATTGTATGTACTTCTGACATAACAGTTGTTTCACTGTATTGACTGTGTTGGCCTCTCAAATCTTTCATTTGGCAGGGCTGCCCTGTTATTTCCACATCTTTTGAATTTTGCACAAATGCACATTCAAAATCTGCTCAATAAAGTCATCCCTCGTATTTCTGCTATAATTTATTCAGCACTTAACAGATATGCTAAAAATGTGGTGGGACCTTTACATAAGTTATTTAGTTTATTTCCAGAACTACATGGTAGGATCATTTGTATATCTTAAATCAGAAAATACAGAGCAGAGGATAAGATACTTTGCCAGAGGTCACTCACCTAGAGAAGCAAAATTAGATTTCAAATTCTGTCTCACTCTAAGGTCTGTCTTCTTTCCATTACACATTCTAAAACTTATAAATTTTGTACATACTAGAAGCAGATGTAGGTATAATGGGCAATGGGAATATTAACTGCGAAAAGCTAAGTCTTCTTAAAAAAGGTCAAGGAAATTAGAGGCGAAGCGGCGTGGGAGCTGGGGTTTGAAGGATAAATAGCATCCACCTGGTAGCTGTGGGAGGGCGTGCCATTTCCGCGGTGGTCATGAGGCTGCTGCAGCCACGCGCCGATTCTCGGGAAGCTGCTGGCCCCTGTCTCTAAAGTAAAAGGTGTGGCAGGGACAATTTCTATTTTCAGTGCTGTTCTGAAGATCATACAGGTAATTCACATAAAGTACTTAACACAGGGCCAGGCACAGGGCAGGTTCTCAATGAAGACAGGGAGAAGAGTTGCTGGAAGAGCAGGGTTCCTAGATCAGGGAGGGGCTGATACCACTAGTGATCAAGAGGAAGTCAGGCCAACTGCAACAGGAAGGCTGAAAGAAAAGGCTTCAGGAAAGTATTCCAAATCCAAAATCCAAATCCAAAAATTCCAATTTTTTCAAGTAACATTCACATATAGCAAGAGAGTTTAAATGTTAAAACAAAATCAATAAACAATAATAAAAGAGAAATTTCTGAATTATGGATGATATAGTTACCAAAAGAAATACGAAAGTCTCTACCACTTAGAAAATTTTAAAACAGGGTATCATACATGCTTGATAATTTAGAAATAGACAACACGATCATATAGCTACGTTGTCCCAAACATGAAGTTCCCTGTAAAAAACATCAATTTATACATCAAAGTAACAGCACGGCACATAACTGCTTTTACTCAATCATTCAGAATAATCACAGCAAATGAAATACGAAGAAAATCAGAAACACTTTTCCTTGTGTGTCATTTGCCTATTTCCATAGCTCAATCCCGAACCTCTTTAGCAATTTGTTCTCTGTGAGAACTAAAAAAAAAACAAACAAAACAATAAACATATGGTGAATGGTTTGTTTTCAATTATCAGATTATCCAGTATATATTGTTTTGTTCAGTCATTTGTAAACTCCACAAATGTCCAATAAATAATGACCAGTAAGCACTTGTAAACAACGCATGGTCAACCCAGGCTTTTAGTTAATCCACTGCTCTGAAAAGTACATGTTTAATTTTAATAGCTCACTGAAAGCAGCACTGGCAAACTATCACTTAGCACAGAATAAACTAACATAAATGAAACAATGGCATTTGATTTAAGTTATAACAAATCTTTTTCAATTATTTTTCTTTTTCAAAACATCTCATTTCCAGACTGTAAATTTTAAGGCAGCGAAGCCATCTTGTGGTTGACAGCGGGATAGCCAAAGCTTTAAACTGGTCTCCGTTTGGAAAAATTAAGTAATTCAATCAGCTTCAAATTTAAAGGGGCATATACAACCTGCCAGTCCTAGAATCTACGTGAAAAAAATTAAGACAAAACTGAAAGTCTCCACAGAAATGCATTAGGTCATCACATAGCTGCAATAGGTGATAATATTTTTTGTTGGCCTATATTAACCTATATTTTATAATTGATTTCTACACCTTGGTTGGAAGATTAAAACTAAGAAAATAACTAGAGCAAAATATTAAGCTTAGAAAAGAATATGAAAAATATTAAACAGCTAAAAAATTATAGTTTTATTTTTATGTCATGTCTTTTCCCCATGCTTTTTAGCTTACAAGTTACCATGTTTCAGGACTTTGTAGGATCTGGGAAATGCAAAGTCTGCCCTGAAATACTCAGAAAATAAGATGCAAAATGTGACTTCCCCCTTCCCCACCACATATCCCTCCACTCTTGAAATCTTTGTGCCTAAAAACCAAGCCTAAACTGCCTATGGGAAAATCTCTCAGGCGTGGAAGCACAGAGAAAATGCCTTCTTCCCACTCTTGCTGCTTTTTAAATTTGTCTGAAAACTTTGCATCAAGGTTATGAATAAAATTCAAGAACTATAAAATAATGTTGAGAAGTGAATGGAAGAAAAAAGAAAAGTACCTGAAAAGTACTGTATTAATAGTAAAGTTACCAAATCTTTTTGCCATCCTACTTCCTCCCAAATTAATCAGTGATAATTAATAGCAATTATTAAGACCAGTTTCAAACTGCAAATGACCATGACCTACTGAAGGCCCCTGGATGTGCCTTCGAACAGCAGAGACATAACTCAGTGTGTCCAGGATTAACCGTCTTCTCCTAACAACACACCTACAATCTTTCTACCTCCCCACACATCCATCAGTTCTCCATTCTTTCTTTCTGCGGCCAAACTCCCAAATGTTGAGAATAGTGTTAACTAAGTCTTATTAATTATAATGAAAACAATACACACCATGTGAATATTTATTTTTGGCCACATAGAAAAGGAAACTTGAAGGCTCCACTACACTCCTTTAATCTTCCTCCAAAGAGAATTACACTGTCCTGGAGATTCTTCAGAACATTTTATGATCCTGAGGCCTAATGACTAAGCTTCCAAAGGGTTTGGAAGCCACAGGCTGAGTCCCTTTCAAAAGGACCACACAGACTAATTAAGGCAGCTCCTAACACAGCCTTTTCCTGCTTCTTGTCTCTTAACTATTTGCTTCTTAAATCCTGGGGCAAATGCTCTCTAATCCTCACATTTTCCTTTGGTTTCCTCTCTTAAACATTGTAAAATGACTGGCAGGTTTGCAACTTAGTAGAAATAGTCAGAGTAGGGCTTTTGGCCTGCTTACATTCTATCACAATCAGAAGAATTTACAATAATAGCTCAAGTAATTGAGTTATGAATGAGGGTGGGGGTCAAAGCCCAGACAATAATGAAATATCCATTTGCCCTTGGATGGCTCTCAGTAACAAGATACCCAAACAAGGAAATAAGGGTTTATGCATTCTTAGATCTCCTGGACAAAAACACCATCCTAAATTGCTCAGACTCCTTACTTCCTTTGCCATGTATAGTGCACTACATTTAGTACATCACTCTTCAATGTCATAGGGAGATAGTGCTTGAATAATATGGGAACTAAAATCTAGCAAGAATTAAGTAACTTGCCAGAAGTCACAAAAATTAATAAGCAGGAGGATAAGGATTTAAGTCCAGCCCAATGATGCTAAAACATGTATCTCTGCAACATGTTACCAGCCCTATCATTTTATCCCCCGTCTCCACACACTATCTGAAACACACCACAACCATGCCTCTACTTTCCGGGATCTCATATTTTAACTTTTCTGTCTGCATTAATTTTTGCAAAGTTAATGTCCAGTATGATTTGTTTGGGAGATCATTAGGTAACCCAGCTCATTCATTCATTCATTACTTATTAATATAAAATGAAAACTAGAAAATAATATTTTATACCAAAATCTAATGTGTTCAAGGGAACAGGCAGATTACTTATTCAAATACTGTGTTTATTAAATGTTGCCCTTTATCATATGTACATATTTAAAACAAATTTATTTAAAATCTGTTGTTTAAAATTTATTTTAAACCAGAGCTACAATATGCATAATTTTGTGACTGGAGCCATGTCTTTACAATGATTCATTCACCATTAACAGCAAAATACTGATTAATAAACATGCCAATAAAGGCCCAAGAAAGTGGCTTTTACTGCACTTCTCTTATTTTACAAAGAAGCACATATCAATTCACATCAAAAATATATTCCTTAAATATTTACTTTAGCCTAAAATAGTTATATTTTTATATACTGTATTGAGTTCTACCTAAAGGCAAATAAAATGAACAATCTCTCTGGATCAGCTTCTAAAATTTCTATCAAATTATTTTTCAAAACATATTCACTAATACTATGAAAAGAAGTCTATTTGGTGTTAGAAGTAGGTAGTGAAAGGAAAATATAATCAAAAAAGAAGAGCAGGAAGAGGTTATCCAACTCAATTTCTTACATGTGAAAAGGGCTTTTTAAAAAATATCTAAAATATCTTCTCATTTTATGTATAGAGTCACTTAGCATTAAAAATATTTTAAAGGATAAAATTTGACACAAAAAAATTCTACAGTCAAAGACTTTTAAGTTGTTTCTTATTGTTGTTAGCTAAGTTCAAATGAAATCCTAAAATGACAATGGTATATAAGTTTTTAAAGGAAAAACTGTTCTAAGAAAGTGAACGATGCAGAATAAAGTCTTATCTTCACCATTCCCATAAGTTTAGAACAGAGGTAGGTTCTCAGAATCCCTAAAGACACATAAAAGGAAAATGGAAAACAAAAAATCCAGAAGCCTTCCAATTTTTCTCAAATAAACTGGTTAACAATGTGCAGACGCTGCTTTAATGTTCGTTACTTTTCCTGTAAAGAGTTTTTGCCCTTATCAGATTGTTCCAAGATTGCTGCCTCATCTGGGGTTCTGTAACTCAGCGGTTTTCTAAGTATGCTTCTTGGACAAGCAGAATCAGCATCCCATAGAAACTTGATCAAAAATACAAATTCTCAGGCTTTATCTCCATTTAATTAAATCAGCAACTGGGGTGGGAGTGAAGGTGGGGGTGGGAGTGTGCTGTTTCACCAAGCTCAGGGTGATCTTGGTGTACAATGAAGTCTGAGAACTACCACCACAACCAAAACAATGAAGAAATGTAAAGAAACTAGAGAGGATTCTGAGAATAATGAATCTGAAGAAAAAGCCTGAGATGGAGAATAAACAAAAGAACCAAGAAAAATGGCTTCAGCAGAAAAGCAACCTGTGGCAGTGACATTTACAAGTCTTTAAGAATATGAATTATTCCCAGAAAAAGGTAACCAGATGGTCTCCATTTCCCTTGAGGGAAGAGAAAGAGACATTATGGGCTTTAAGTTGCAGGGTAAAAAATTTCAATTAAACTATAATCAAAGGATGCTGACACAGTGTTGTTAAACAATAAAATGAATTGCTGAAGAGTTTATATAACTTCTTCTCTGAGAGCATCTGCCTCAAAAAACTAGAGTAGTTTAGAAACTCTCTCGGTTCTAAACAAACGCCATCCACAGCATAAATGAACTAATATCAGCAACCTCAAAAATATGTTGTTACGCAATAGTCCTTTTAAATTATCTAAAATTTAAAATATCTGTGCAATAACTCTAATAGTTTAAATATATGAGTGTTAAGAATACTTATTCAAACACAAAACATACACATTGAAAGTATTGATTTAAGTTAGGGTTAATGACGTTTCTTAACAGTTCAAAGAGTGATCAGTAGTACACAGACCAACAGCATGTGACCAAAAACACAAAAAATTCTTGGCTAACACAATTTACATATATTTTCTAATAAAAAGAAGAAATTAAATAGAAATAAGTAAGAAGTTAAAGACTGATTAGTTCCTATCTAAACATTGTATCCTTGGCTTGTTTTTTAAAAATCACTGAAAAAATTGTAACATACATATTTACACATATGTAAATGCAAAATAGAAATAACCAAATACATGGCTTTGCCAAATTATTTCTAATATTGTCTTATAATCTTATATTTTTATATTAAGAAGCTCAGTAAATAAACATGTAATAGGTAATTAGAATAAAAAGGTATGAAACAGTCCTTGTCTTGAGCTCTGATATACAGTAAATCTCAAATGCAAACATGCCATAGTTATAATTCTTACCACAAACGTCTTTTTAAAAGTATTTAAAAGTCATCAAAGTTTAAAAGTTTAATTCCTAAATATTTTCCATGTTATGTAAATCACTTAATAATGATTCTGTAAGCTGTTTGCCTCCAAAATATTTTTCAGTTGCACTCTCTATTGACAAAAAACAATTCCAGTAATTTAGTGTTAAATAATATTTACTGCAGTTAACATAACTTAAGAAGTTAACATTTTTCTTTACCTTTTCTACTTTTCCACCATTAATGTCACTGGGGAGGAATTTCTTGCCAATTGTTCTCAAGTCTGTCTAAAATAAAAATATTATTATTAAAATATAATTATAATGAAATATTAACCTAAATTTAATCCCAATCATAGACAAAAGATAAAATTACTTCAAGTTTGTGGAATAAAATTTAAATAAATATCTTTTAACTGATTATGAGACCTACATATATAATCAGTTTTTTCAAATAACATACACCCATACATATGTTATTTAAAGTGCAGCAGTAGGTTGAACATTAATACATAGATAGTCTTAATTCTGGTCATATCTCTTTAGGTAAGAGAGTTATTCCTGGGGCAAACCAAAAAGGAAACACAAAAAGGGAAAACTCAGTGAAGGCCTAACCTAGAGTTATCACATTCCCGATATAAAACCAGAATCTCAATTACACAGTCTTCATAAAAAGAAGAACATTTAAAAACTTCTGTCTTCTTTAGGAAGTAAAAGCTGAAGGAATAGTAAGAAATGTGTTCACAAGAAAACTGTCAATACTCATGAAAAAGGCCTAATTATTTAAGCTAGGATGTTATCTTAAAAACCAAAAGTGTGAGGTTAGATTAATGAACTCTTAAATAATAAAATTCATGAAAAGATAGCAAACACTAGCGCTTTATTGCCTTAAGAGCAAAATAAAATAGACTTAAGAGTGCCTTTATTCACATAAATTATAAGGGAGAAATTTACATTAGATTTAAGGAGAAAACACCAGGTGATTAAAATTATAATATGAAAGGAATACATATAGAGAACTAGGATAGTCTTAATTATCTATTATTGAACATCTATAATAATAAAGTATTATTTTGTGTGAAATATCCATAGGTGGCCAATTAATAAAGCATATGTTACACAATCCCCACAGATCTTTCCAGTCCTTTACTACCATGATTCATAATTTATTTCTCAACATAATGCATGAATCACCCCTACAATAAAACTCAAATAGAACTGCTAAGCAAACTAAACCCCAACTCCAAACCTTTGTGTAACAGTGCTTTAGGCTTTTCCTTTTTGCAACCTCCATCCAATGACAGAGTGAGACAATTATAAACTGTACTTCAAATCATAACTTTTCAATTAAAAAATACTGAGTGACATATGGGGAAAAAATATTTTCTTATACTACTCTTCCCTATATTAGGATTATTTTGAAGATTAAATGTTAAAGACGAGAAGCATTTGGCACAATGACTCACAAACAGTAAGCATTTAATTCATGTTAGCTGTCATGTTTATTTTAGTGAATATAAGACATGTACATTTTATCATCTGAAAATGTATAATCATTAAGTCAATAATATAGCTAACAGTTCATAAAAGCATAGGCATGATTTTGAAGTCAATCAAATGCTAAAATATTTAAATATATATGAGAAACAGAATATATGCAAATTTTATGATACACCATGGTCCCTCATTTCTGGTTTTTATCAATAATTATGAACTAAACTAAATGAAAATGAAGCATCAAATTAAAGTAGAAATGAGCATTAGGCTAAAATTTGATTTGCTGCAAACTGTCGTTAACTAATATGATCTTAAATTCTATCACAAATTTTCTAAATCCAGTCAACTTATTGCTCTATAAATGGGAGGTTTGAGGAAGGAACATTACCAACCCTGTCTCACAGAGTCATCAAGCTCAAAGAGACAAAATATTCAAATTTCACGTAACTTTTATTAAAGTGCTACACATACATGAAGTTAATGTTATTTCGTTGTTCTTTTAGCAAAATTTAAACATACTGAATTCAAAGTCAGTTTATAGCACTACAAAGGTAATTTTATGATTCAGAGGCCATGATATCAGGATCACTAGTGCACACAGATCCAAAAACATACTTATATTGAACGTAAAAAATTATGCAGGAGAAATATTTAGCTTTTAAATACACATGCATATGTGTACAGGCAAAAGATTCCTATTTATTCAAGTTAAGTTCCACAAAACATTTATTTGGCAAGTCATTTTATATGATACAGAATCTTTAAAAAATCTGTTTCTAAATTTTAACTAATATACATAGAGTACTCAATAACGTTCAGACTGGGCTAACCCTTAATTTATTTTTCTGAATAATTCAGGTATTTGAAACCAAATCTACATGCAAAACTACAAACCAAATCTCAATGTCATTTCTTAACATTCTTACTTCCAATTCTACATTGTAAAAAATTAAGAAACTTCTTTTTCAACATAAAAACCTGCACAGAAAATAGTCACTTAGCAGCTCGGAGGCCACTCCCGTCACAAAGGCCTTTGCGAGGCTGGCCCTGAGGTGGCATCTGGGAACTCTGCACTTGAACCATTTCCTAAGTAAAAATGTCGTTCCCTGCCTAGGCTATCTGTATAAGCAATGTGATTTATGGTGCACCTGCTGTTTTTTGGAGGAGGAGGGCATGTAGGCAGAGAGGAACTCCATGAGCAGCCCAATAACATGCCTTGGCTACTGGCATCTAATGGACTTCCCTAGGCAGAAACACTGTGCACACCTTACTGCATTACTCATTGCTGGTTAATAAGCTCAACGGGTCCCCCAAAATAGAAAGGGAATATAAGAAAGCTTAGGCATGGTTTATTATTCCCATATATAAGTTACATACATTAAGAATCAATAACACAAGTCTTTCTTAACTAGTAATCAATAATCATTCAAAAGCTGGATAAACTAATTCAACGGAAGTACTATAAATCAGGGGTCCCCAACCTCCCTTCTTCCCTTTGTGGACACTGTAGCATTACCGCCTGAGCTCCACCTCCTGTCTGCCCTGGCCCTCCGCTCCGGTCAGTGGGAAAACTGTCTTCCACGAACTGGGTCCTGGTGCAGAGAAGGCTGGGGACTACTGCTTTAAATGTCTAATGTGATTTAAAGGTGATAAACTTGACAAGTACATTATTTGGTGTAGACTTCACCTTGATTAACAAAAGGTTTTTTTTTCCTGTTACATGGTGTCATAACTTAGGTTGGAGTCTTTGACTATGTATTACAGAGAAATTACAAAGCCTAATTAATTCATTAAAATAATGGTCATCATGCACTTCTCATGTGCAGAGGGCAAATACTTCATCCTGATCTGCTTATTTAAATTTCACACCTAATTATAAATAGTTCATTGCTATTTACCTAGTTATATAAATAAGAAAAATTAAAAAGAGCAGAATATTGTCACAAAATCTCTTTTTTAATATCTTTAGGATTTCTTTTTAAACAAAAATTGAAAGTAGAATTCACTAATTTAGGTACAAGTTGAAGAAAATTAAAGTGACTAGGGGGTATTTCCATTTGTAGTCACAGATAGCCTGCATACTTTCTAAGTAATATTTACTTAAAAATATCAGTCTTTTATTCAAAACTTAATTCAGAAAAACAAGCAAAGAAAGATCTTATTAATCTTATTGATAAAATTCAATAAAACTGATAAATAAGATTTCAAAACAAATTTTATCTTTTTAAACCTGTTTCATTATGTAAGTATAAATTTAAGTAATTTGGAAAGAGAAGATTATATGCAGTTATAGAGATATTTATATTTTAAATGTTACCAGTTGCTGCTGCTTTATATTATACCTATTTTGCAGTAATATGATGATTACATCAGATACTAATTCTCTTATGAACTTAATTATATGTCATAACATATAAGTTTGGCTAATAGATTATTGTTATAAGTAACATGAAAATTCCTAGTGGGATAGCTACAAGACTGAAAAAGGAATATCTGTGCCCTGGCCAGGTGGTTCAGTTGGTTGGGGCCTTGTCCTGGACACCAACAGGATGCAGGTTCGATTCCCAGTCAGGGCATACAGACCTAGTTTGCTGGTTCAATCCCCCGTCAAGATGCATATGGGAGGCAACCAATGTTTCTCTCTCACATCAATGTTCTCTCCCTTTCTCTCTCTCTCTAAAGTTAATAAATATGTTCTCAGGCAAGGATTTAAAAAAATAAAAAACAAGATATTTGTTTACTTATATCTATATTTAAAATAATTTTTATAACTCTTCAAAAAAAATCCAAAAGCCAATCCCAATTATGGAAAAGATATAACTATTCAGAGGGGTAGAAGAAGAAAGAGTGGAAAGAAATATCTATCAAAACATTAATTACTTACAAACAGCTTAAATTTTCCTATTTTATATTCTGTGTTTTATGAAGTCTTCTTCAACATATAATACTTTTATCAACAGAAAATGTTATTTTGAAATAATACAATTGTCAAAAAGCTGTAACTTAACTAGAGTTTTGATGTTAATTAAATGGCAATTTGTTTTAATAAACATGATCAGTTTTACTGCTGTTATACAGATAATGTAAATGTTATGAAATTCTATGAACACTGAGTTAAAAAAATACATTTTAATCACGTTTCCCTTTTCGTAGGATGTTGTGTAATAGATATTAAAAGAAACATATATTTCTAATACTTTGCTGATATAAGATTAGCAGTTTCAGTAAACTTCACTGTTACAATGGACACCAAAAATGTATTTATTATTCCGTATTACTGATAAAATCCAGTTTATTCTATAAAACATTTTTCATGAATACAGCTTCCAGATTAAAAATGTTAATAAACAAAACCTACATTGAGAGCAATCAGGATGATGTCATTTATATTGACTCTGTCAGGAGAACTCGTGCAAGCTTCAATACCTTCATCTGAAAGATACCTGTTGAAATAAAGTAAATGGCTTAGTATTTTTTAAAATCAAAATTAACCAAAATTATTTTTTAAGTCAACATGCAATTTTGTTTTCTACACTGAAATGCTTCTACAAATACTAGGGAAATTGTCCTGGATATTGCCTGATTATTTACAATGTCTGATAGAACAGAATGGACAGTGCATATCTTTCCTCTTTTGTATCCTTTTTAATGGCAATTTGAGTATTGCATTAATACAATTAAAACTTCTTAAGGAATGTATAGGCTACTCTTTACCATTATACAAATATAATCTCTGATTTTAACATTTGGTAATAAACTCTTGCAGATTGAGATGCACTGTAAAAACAGAGCTAAAAACAACATAATTTTAAACTCAGTCTAACAGAAATTTCCTCTGTGCTACTTTCTCACATTATCTTCTCAAGTCCCCTTTCTTCACCATGAGGTTCCCCAAAAATCCCTCAACTAACTACAAGTGGAACAAAGACAGGCAATTCTTTACCTTATATCTTAGACTCCTCCTATATCTTTTCAGTGTACTCATTGTCTTATTGCCCTTTGTTCTTTTGCCCAGTCCAAGCTAACCACACATCTGTCACAGGCAATAATTAATTCAAGATTACTGAATCTGAGGGAGGGGGGATCATCTCTAACCCATTCATTTAGGCCCAACATGGCCATTCTGAAATTCTTTGAAAAATTCCAGTTACAACCACCAAAAGCTCATCTATGAAAATTAGCATCTGACATGTTTTGTAAGAGGTAACCAAGTGCTGGCGCTGGCTCACACTGCCTCTGCCCACGCTCTCCAGTTAGACGCAGGAGTGCTGGTCTGACAGCTAACGCAAGCTCATTCCTGACGGCCAGCAATTCCACCCTCAAACAGCCCCCAACATTCCACTGATCCTAAGACATCTGCCTACTAAACTCTATTTGGAGACAGCAACCAAAGCGCTCTTGCACCTAAGGAAACAGAATGAATGAGTCCACTAAAGTAAAAAGAGCAAGAGAAAAGAAATGTAATTGAAGACTGTAAAAATACCAAGGGATTCAAGTTGATAAACCTATAAACAAGATCAAGAAGATAAATCAAAGCAAAAATGTGTTCAATGGAATCAGATACTATTACAAGTTTTAAACCAGGGAAGACTAAACTACAACAATGAATGAAAACAAGTAGTTAAGTGAGTTACAGAGAAAAAAAGTAAGTAAATGATATGTATATAGATGCATCTCCAAGAATAAATGAATGGGAGGCAGTTCTAATAGAATGTAAGGGACCATGAAATACAAATGTTTGCAGTCAGCATAGATGGTTAAAACACTAATTCAAAATTGCTAAGTTAATTTCCTTATTATTCTGTTAATTATTCACTGTTCTTAGACATTGATTGTATTTTTCATTAATCATCTTATAAATTCAATTCTACAAATAATAAAGTCCTTATTTATGTGAAAACTATTATGATTTAGTAATAAGATTAGTAAAATGATAAAAATGAAGCACCTGCCTTTAAGGACTTCACAGTCTCATATACAGCATAAGACAATACATAAACAGCCATCATACAAAGCCAAAATAATTATGAACAAAATGTTAGAGCCCTGGCCAAGTGGCTTAGTTGGTTGGAGCAACACCCCACATACAGGTCACAGGTTCAGTCCCTGGTCAGGGCACATGCCTAGGTTGTGTGTATGGGAAACAATCAATCACTATTGCTCTCACATCCCTCTTCTCTCTCTCACATCAATAAATATATTCTCAGGTGAGGATTAAAAAACACTATAGGTGCTCAAAGTGTCTGTGGGATGGGAAAGATTACCAAAAAAAGGAATAGTATGAACAAAAACATGGAAGTAAAAAAGTATGAATTGCATTCTAGAGGTAATAACTGGAACATTCTGGTTGGGAAATGGAGAAGAAATGAGAGGCCAGTTTTAGAAATTGTCAATACACAACAGAATATGGGTGGTGTATTAAATGGTAATTGAGTTATTACAAATATGTAACTTTCAAAATTCCTACACAAAGGAGAAATAACATGGAAGAATTAATAAAATAGTTTGTTTACTAGAAAGGCAACTTTATAAATAAAAGATTACAGGATGTCAAATGAACTGGAATAATTTTTTTTTAGATTTTATTCATTAATTTTAGAGAGAAGGGAAGAGAGTGGGTAGAAGAAAGGGAGAGAAACATCAACGTTTCACCTTCCTCCAGCTGGGGACCAGGCTGGAAACCTGGCTTGCAACCTGGGTCTGTAACCTGACTGGGAATCAAACCAGCAACACCTGGATTCACAGGCCAGTGCTCAATCTACTGAGCCACACCAGTCAGGGCTTAGAATAGATCATTAAAGTAATCTAAGTTCACCGCTTCAATTTTAAAGCTGAATAAAAGGCCCAATGTTGTTAATTAAACTTGCCTCAAAGTACAAATTTAAGTGATGAAAAGTAAACACACAAGAATTCCTTCTGACTCTGAGTTTAGTAGTTTTTTCATTACAACACACCCTTTCAAATTTTATTTGTATTACTATTATATTTTCCTTTATTTTTATTGTTTCCACTATTACAGATGTCCCATTTCCTCCACCCTCACCTCCCCTAACCTCTGGTCATGATCACAGTTTTTATTTAAAACATACTATTTTTATTTATCAATAACTAATGCTAATATTAGAAATATGAGCTTCTCATAAACATAAGCCAACATCTATACAACTAGACACTTCACCAACACATTAAAAAAAAAGCACAATGAGGCATCTTCATAGTGAGCTCCATAATATAGGTCTATTTTCATAATAAAAGATCAGGGAACTAATACTAGTAATTAGAAATTTGAAAATTATTGTTACAATAAAAATACCAATCTCTGCAAAATATAAAAGGGTAAAATCTATCTAAAAAAAATTCTAAAGGCAGCAGCCATAAGGGAATAGAAGGCAATTTGACGACTCTGTAGCTCAGTCCCCATTTGCAAGTTTTACAGGTCTCCCTTATTCATCCTTCACATTCTGAAAAACTGAAAAGCATGAGCCTTACAGCTTTAGTTCCCAATCATCAAGAAACAGGAGACCCACTCACTCTCCCAGTAATGTGGCGAGCCTTCTGTACCTCCTGCACCATTCTCACACAGGTCAGAATCTAAACTAGCTATAACTTGGGTTTACAAATCAATCATTTGTTTTTGTAAACATTTAAAACTTGAATAATCAATGAATAAAACAGGTGATAAAAATACGTGAAATGCCCAAATTGGCTTCAAAATGCACACCAGTAGCACAGTAATTTAAAGAACAAAAACAACACAAAATTCACCAGCCTTGATGAAGTCACTAAAAAAGGATCTGAAAACTGGGGCAGGCATGCCAGATCTGACCCCACGAGCCATCTTTGAACTTAAAAACCTCCAGGACCTGGGCCCTAAACAAGAAATGAACCCCAGGGGGCTCTGGCTTACTAAAACAGCCAGCAAAAGCACACATAGTTTGCTCTCTCTGGCAGAGATTTTGAAAAATTAACCTTATAAAACCACTCATTACTTTTATGACCTAAGAATACATCAGAATACAGCTTATTGACAAGCAGGGCACTAAAGAACTAAATTTCTACATGATGCAGAATAGACTAACATTTCTCACCAATTTTACCTTCATATAACAGCATCTAAAATCACAATTTAATGTGCTCAAATTTTTAAAATCAGATTTTAGAAAGTACTTCCTTTTTCAGAGGTTAAAATTCACTAAATTTGTCATCCTAAGCAACTCCTTTTACTTCAGAAGTAAAATCTTTAAAATTAATTATTATCCACCAACCTGGGGGAGAGGAGGTTTCCTATTACAAATAATGAATACGTATTCCATAAGAAGGTTCACAGCCTAAGCTCTGCTACATCAACAACTTCGACTCCTGTTCACGAAGTCGTGTGGGCACATAAAACAGACATGTCCAAACTATAGTTCAAGAATCACAGTTTACATAAAACTGTGATAAAAACAAATATTATCACTCAAAGTTCATTTATTTGATCCAGATAGTGGATCATCACCACGACCTCTTAGCACCAGTAAGGGAAAAGAGAGGCAATTTCCCTTTCATCCAGCCCTCTGAGAGCAGGTAAAATCTTAAGTCTAACATAATGAGGAGGATCAAGACAAACTGCAGAGAACATGGCCCAGCTAAAGGCGGCAGCCGGAACTTGGCTCCAGTGGACAGTAGGAGGACAGGTAAAGGCGCCATTGTCAGATCTTCTCATTATTAACTTTAGTTAGGGTTTTTACGGGCGGGGGGGGGGGGGTTGTTCTTGTTTTTTTTTAAGATTTTTATTTATTTTTTTTAGAGAGAGGGGAAGGGAGAGAGGCAGAGAGGTAGAGAGACATCCATGTATGGTTGTCTTTCACCTGCCTCCAGCTATGGAGCTGGCTGGAGACCTGGCTTGCAACCTGGTTATGTGCCCTGGTTGTGAAACCAGCGACCTTTGGGTTCATAGGCCGGAGCCTATGCACTGAGTCACCAGCCAGGGCCTGTTTTTTTTTTTTTTGTTTTGTTTTGTTTTGTTTTGTTTTTGGAAAGCAATGTACAAGCCAGGAGGTGGCACACACATTTTGTACTTACTAATCATATTAGTTTATTAAATGTATGTGCTTGTTTGCTCATGTATATTTCCAGGTGTCTTTGACATGCTGGGTTGTGCCATTAAGTGTCTCTCAAATGATAATACTATTCGTAGTTGACATTCTTTGCAAGCAAAAGAGGAAAAGAACTATGGCTTCAGATCACTCTCTGATTCTTGGAAAACAGTGAATATAATTATGCATGTAAAACATATTCTTACCAAAGTCATTTACAATAGACGGGTAAGTGTCAAATCATTTAGTTTGGGCTAAATATTTTATGGACTAGATATATAGAGATTTCACTCTTACCTCAGACTTTTAGATACAGAGATAGATAGTTAATAGATAGATAGGCAGATAGATGGATGGATAGATAAAATAGATATATAGGTATGTAGACAGATAATAAATGATAGACAGATGGACAATAGAGATATATTGTTCTAATTGGCCAGAAACACTAAAAAGCAAACACTAAAGTTTCAGCTCCACCCATCTCCACCATTCAAGCAATGTTGTCCATTCAAATCTGAACTGAGACCTTAATCCCTAAAATAATCAAAGACAGAATGTATTATTTGCGTATACAAATTAGCCTGATGACACCTGAAAATTCTTTAAAATGCCAACAGAAAATGAAGAGTGAAATCATTCTTCCCAAATGAATAGGGATTCAATCAAAAAATGAAGAGATTATCTGGACAATGACTGGTACACGGCAGTCTTTAACTGCCTCTGAATAAAACCCAAATTAAATGGTCTTGTGGTTTTTGGGTCTCTGATCTATACAAGTTTATTTGCTACCACATTGAGATTACTGGCCCACGCATATTATCCAAATATCAACATGAGAATTTAATAAATGAATTCCCCTTTAAACACAAAGGAAATAAAGATAACTAACTCCCAATTACCCACGCTGATATGGGATCAGGAAAAAACAAAACATAAAAGATAATCAAAAGAATTGCTTATACCAAATGTTATTCTTAATTTTAGCAAATAGGAAAGTTGACAACCTATTGCAAATCTGCGACATTAAAAAATAATTTTTAAAAATTACCTGAATAATTCACTCTCCCTATCCTATTCCCATTTCTATAATGTTAAGTGGACTATAATAAACCTGCCATTAAATTCAGTTTTTGCTATTACTCTCATACCCAGCTAGAGACAGTGAAATAATAACTTGCTAACTTCTTTCTCCAGATAAAAAGAAAGTAGCTTATAAATTTCTATTAATGAACACAATTTAGGAAGATATAGTATTTGGCCGTTTTAACAAGATTAGTAAGGTAACCAAGGCTACACAAAATCTGCTTCTAATAACTTAGTACTGATGAAATCGATACACTCAATACAGTTTATAGCTACATTAGAGGTCAAAAATCACCAAGAATATAAATTGCTACACCAGCAGTAAGTTGAATAAATCCATGGAATTCCATGCCTAAATCTTTATTAAATGCAGCAAACAGGAAAATCGGAATCCTACTAACGGTAGCTCAGAAGAGAGAGTACTATAATGCACAAATTGTGAAATATGAAAAAAAGGTTTTTTATTTCATTTTCATTAACAACGAAGTACCTCTTCTATCAGTACCATTTGCTTTCCTTCTTTAGGCAAAGAGGCCAGCTACTCTGCCAACATGAATATCACAATGTTTGTTCCAACAATTACAATAGAGACCTGAATCAACTGTAGCTTAGAATTTAATTTTCTCTGTGACTTACATATGAATGAATCACTTGAATAAAATATGTATTAAAGTACCTACAGCCCTGGCTGGTGTGGCTCAGAAGATAGGCACCAGCCTGAAAACCCAAAGGTCGCTGGTTCAATTCCCCAGTCAAGGCACATAACCAGGTTGCAAGCCAAGTCTCCAGCCAGGTCTGTGCTGGAGGCAGGTGGAAAGCAACCATACATACATTGATGTCTCTCCCTTTCTTTCTCCCTCCCTGCCCTTCTCTCTGAAAATAATGAATAAAATCTTTTTTAAAATTAAATAAAGTACCTCTCAGTAAAATCACACTTAGTGTTGATCTTACCCTGTTTTCAATAAATGATTTATTCAAAAGTAAATTATTTTAAAATTCATTCTTCAGTTTTGATTTTTTATGATTTCTTTGCATGTACAAATGTAATTATTTTCGCTACTTAGCTAACATATATTAGTTTCCCTACGCATATACACTTACACACACCAGAAAATTTAAATTTCTTCTACACTAAGCTTTTAGATAACAAAAGCAAAGAAATCATGAAACATTAACATTTTAAAAGCAAACATTTCATAAAATTGGCCTGCATAAAACTTAAGATGATGAACATATAAAAGGTAAAAATAAAATTTCTACTTAGTTATACAGAGAATGTCTTCTAAATAGGCAACTTCTAGAGATGTGCAGAAGTAGAATGCCTTGGTGTATGTCGTGATTAACATTCACAATATTCATACTCCATCCAGCATTTCAGTGCCCAAACTAAATGTTCTTGGCCTAACGTTAATGACTGAAAAGCGGAAATTAGAAAAAGTACTAAGGAATGACCCTTTGTAAAGTTTTATCAAATTTACAACATATAAAAGTGTTTAAATTCTGAAAAATTGAAACCTACAATTTGATAAGCACTTCCGTTAAAACGCTAATTTATTAGCTAATCCTAAAGGATGTATTACTTGAATTCACCACTAGATGGCAACCTTGCTTCACAAGTAAAATACTGGAAGCTAAGACTTCAAAGATGTACTAAACTAGCTTCAAAATAAAGGTTGCTAACATTTGTTGTTTGCTGTTGTTGGGAAGTAGAGATAACAAAGAAAGTAAAATAGGCTATTTTAATTTTAGAATTTGTGTTTACCATGAAGATCACACAGGGAATAAAAAAACTCATTTAGTAAGCATTCAAGAAATCTCACAAGAAAAAAACTGAAGTGTATCAAAAGATAATTTTCTCTCCTATTTTCTCCTACATTTCATTCTTTGGAAATAGAGACTTATAGAAGTACACATAATTTATTGGAGACTAATGCTTATTTTCAGTGAAATAGATAAAGAGTATTTTCAACATTATTTCATTAGTTGCTTTTCTCTAACATCAACAAATAAGCATCACCATTTTAAGATAATAACTATATGAAGATAGATGACAATAAGCCACTTCTATTTTTATGACTGATTTTCAGATATTAAAATATTTTTCCTATACATAAACCAACCCATGAAGACATTATCCCTAGAATATTTTAGTATAAAAAAATTGTAACAGAGGAACAAGTATTTGTAAATTCTCTTGAAATTCCATAATTGAGATATTACAAAGTCTAATAGCAATGGATGGATACCTGTTATTATTCACCTTTGCAAACCATACCTTCAGATAAATTTAGAAGTATAAAAGGAAGGCCTAGATATTTTTCCTTTCTCTGGAAGTTTTCATTTATGTCCTTAGTCATAATTCAACGTATTCACAGTTTGTTTCAGAAGCAGAGCTGAGGTTATTTTTTAATAACTCATTTTAAATGTAAGGCTATTTGCTACTTCTGTCGTCTTTCCCGAAGCACAGAAGAGAAGGCTGTAGGACCGCACATCAGGTGGAGGCCACGCAGGCCTGGCGCGCCGCGCACTGAGCCCGCCAACACCATCAGCCCCTGCACAGTCCATGCCAAAGGCCTCTCAGGACTGACCCCAGGAGACTGCAGATTCAGTTAAAAACTTACTAGGAAATGCTATTTTTAAAATGCAAGGTAACATTCCAAAAATTAGAAGGCATTTTATAAATAGCTTGGGGAGACTGCCATCAGATCTGTACTCTTAAGAATACAGTAGATGAGATGGCATAAAGTAGTTAGCACACATTTGATAAAAAGTGGATGTTAAATAAATACTGGTTTTGTTCCTTCTTAAATACTGTACCCTTGGTTTACTCTGCAAAATATTTTCAAAACATAATGATACTCAAAGATGTCTTCCACGTTCTCAGAAGAAAGCAAAGAATGAAATTTGTTTGACAATAAAGGATATTTTCTCGAAGGCTACAACTAATAGTCAAAAGTATGAATAAATCATTATAAGAAGACTGAACTGCTTATCTCAAAATACTAATAATAATCACCACCTGGAGTTCACTGAGACTGAAGGCAAAATTTCAACAAGATTTTTTAAATGTTATTATTTAATTTGCTGAAATTTTCCAGTTTTACAAATATGGATGAATAGAAATAGTTTTAACAATTAAAAAAAAAAATTACTTCATGAGAAGGTGCAATTCTTTCTGCCCCAAAAAGAATTTCCAATGTAAAATATATTGCCATCATTTTTGCCTAGTCTACCATTGATGTCAACACTTAAAATAATAATGTCAAGAAACAGCTGGTAAGTAATAATTTTTAAATTCTATAGCACAGAGAATTATAATTGCAATACCTAATTTTTCAATTAGGCATTTTATGTTTAATTCTAACTTAATCTAGTACCATTCATTCGAAACTTCAAAAATGAAAATCTACTTCAATTATCATAACCAATTATATCAGATACTTATTTGTTTCTCATGTATGTAATTATATATTGTACCATCTAATAGCATTACAATTCTCCATAAATTAAAATGAAATAAAAATGAGGTCTAAATATCAAAGAGTAGTCATTTAAATATGCTGCTAAATAAGTAAATGTTAAGTAATTTTTGCCAAAAGCGTGAAATAGTCCCATATACTACGTTTTAGACAAAAAAACACAAATTCATACTTCTAATGTTCATTTCTTTAAAATGCATCTTAAATACAAAATGCTTGACATTAATTAAATTTTTGAAATAGAAATGCTCTAAATAAATTTTAAAGTTTTACGTTTTTAACTTAGAACACATAATTCAAACATATTGGTGGACGGTCAGTCAGAGCCCAGGAAATCTCTGCCCACTGGCCAGAGAGCGGCAGGGGAGGCTCTTACAGAGAGTGGCCAAAAGCCTTTACCCCAAACCCTCCAGTCCAAGGCTGGGGCTGGTGCCAGGAGGAGGTAGGTACAGAAGCCTAAGTCAAAAAGGCACAGGGGGCAGTGCTGGGCTGAAGAAGCCTGTCAGTGTAGCCTGGGGAAACAAGGGATCGCACCCAAAGTGCATGAAAGTTTGGGAGGCTGATTTGTCATTTTGAGAAAGAACCTGATCCACCCCAGAGGAACAAAGAAACCCTCTCTGGCTCTGCATTCTGGCTCGAACCTGCACTTGCCCTGTGTTTTCCCCTCTTCTCTCAATGGCCCGCAAGGCCTTAGACGCCACATGGCCCTTGGCCTCCAGGAGGGGGTCTCTCTCCCTCCTGCCGACCTGGTGAAGCATTTGCTGGGGTTCACACGCAACTGCATAGCCCACAGACTCCAGGAGGCAGCCTGAAATGGCCGGCAGCTGGAAGCAAGAGAAACCACCTGGATGCCCTCTTAGCAGCCACCTGCAGGCTCCAAAGGACAGCAGTTTAAAATGGAGCAGGAACACTGGGCACTGGCCTTTGTTTTGGTCTTGCTGGACTGCGTCTGGGTTTTGCAGAAGAGATAAGCTTTCAGAGAGCCTGCCACTCTCTCATTGGAATAAAACCTCTCCTTTTTAACCACCAACTGTTTCAGTTTGGCTTTTGTGGCGGCAGGTTTTTTGTTTGGAAACAATACCTCTCCGTAGTGGTTCTCAAATGTCCTAATCTCTGGACCGGGTGAATGTTACTTTATTTGGAAAAACGGTTTTAACAGATGAAATTAAGTTAAGGATCCACAGATGATTATCCAGCTAGGCCCTAAATCCAATGACAAGTGTCCTTAGGAGAGGCACACAGAGGCGGGTCCATGTGAGATGAAGGCAAATATTGGATTAATGAGACCTCAAACTAAGGAGTGCTAGAAACCACTAGAAGCTGTAAGAGGCAAGTAACTGATTCTTCCTGGATGTGCTGGAGGATGGACCAACTCCGCACACACCTTCATTTCAGACTCCCCGCATCCAAAACTGTAAGAGTACATTTCTATTATGTGAAGCCACCCAGTTTGCAGCCATAGAAAAAAATTCACCTATTATTAATCACTTCAAAATGCTCAATTAAATAAACAATTTTTAAAAGGCCTTTAGATTAGACTCCACAAAAAAAAAAAGGTCATTTTCTATTCAATTTAAATGCCTTGATTCATTAACTTGTCCTGAATGAATCCTTACAGTGAATTTGTTTGGTGTATTTCAGCGGTAAATAATAACACAAACTGTGCAGAGGTGTAATTAAAACTTTTTTTACTTTCTATTTTTTATTGATTATGCTGTTACATTTGTCCCAATTTCTTTTCCCTTTGCTCCCCTCCACCCAGCACACCCCTCCCTCCAGGAATCCCACCCCCTTAGTTCATGTCCATGGGCCATGTATGTGAGTTCTTTGGTTTTACCTTTTCTTGTACTATTTTTAACATCTCCCTGTCTATTCTGCACCCACCAACTATGCTTCTTAATACTGCACCTTTTCCCTCTTCTTCCCCTTCCCTCTTCCAGCTGACACCCCTCCAGATGTTCCCCATATCTTTGATTCTGTTCCCTCTCTGGTTGTCAGCTTAGTTTTTATTTTTTAGATTCTGTTGTTGATAGTTGTGAGTTTACTGTCTTTTTAATGCTTGTAATTTTGATCTTCTTTTTAAGTCCCTTCAACATTTCACATAATAATGGCTTGGTGACAATGAACACCTTTAGCTTTACCTTGTCTGGGAGGCACTTTATTCTCTGCCCTTTCATTCTGAATGATAACTTTGCTAGATAGAATATAGTCTTGGTTGTAGATCCTTGCTTTTCTTCACTTTGAATATTTTTTGCCAGTCTCTTCTTGTCTGTTAGGTTGGCTATCTCTTTGTCACTCAGTTCTCCCACTGACACCTTGATCTGCTCACTCTTTTGGGTCATACTTCTCCATCTCCTCAGCTTGACAGCTTTCTGGGTTTGCCAGTGTCTTACGTAGCACTTGTTATGTTGTAAGGGGCAGAGCCTTAGCAGTTCATCAGTGCGTGGTGACCGGTTTCACCACGTTGTGGTGCTGTATGTGGGGAGGGGACTGAAAGGGAACAATGCCACTTGCCAGCTGAAACTGGCAGTTTCTTCCTCCACCCCAACCCCACTGGTTTTCACAGTCAGAAGCAATATGACTATTTTTCCTCAGCCAGCGCTGGAAATGTGGGCTGTGCGGTCTGGCCCTGAGATTGCTCTCCAGGTTTAAAGGTAGGACTGTTTCTCCCCTACAGCCTCAGTCCCCTGCTGCCGCTGCAACTGTGCATTTTACTTATCCCAGCGCTGGAACCATGGGCTGCGCGGTCTGGCCCCGGGATTGCTCCCCAGGTGCAAATGTGTGACTGTGCTTTTTGCTGTGGCCTCAGCTCTGGCGCTGCTGCTGCTGCTGTTCTCCTCCCTGGCACCACCCCTCCTACCTGTCTGCCCGAGTATGTCTTTACTGCTTTGTTGGTTGCACTTCCATGTAGTTCAATTTTCTGAAATGTCTGCATTGTTTTTATTTAGTTTTGAGGTAGGGATAAATTTCTTCTAGTTGTGAGGGAGACTCAGTATGGCCACCTATGCCTCCATCTTGGCCAGAAGTCTAATTAAAACTTGATAGTGATCCCTCCCCAATTCTTCATCCAAAAAAAAGTTGGATTAGCAATTTAGGTATACCCTTATACCACACACACACACACACACACACACACACACACACACAGGTGGGAGTGGAATTTGGAAGGAAATATTTTTGTATAAAAATACTAATTTTACACTTAAGTATTTAGGGATAAAAAAGGAATGATATAAGCAATTTATTCTCAAATGGTTCAGAAAAAAATCATGACTATACAGAGAACACAAAAAGGGAGAGGGAGAATAAAAACACAAATCTGGTAAAATGTTAATGATTGGTGAATTCATATGAAAGATATATACAGTTTTTTGTACTATTCTAGCAGCTTTATGTTTGAAATCATTTCAGAATAAATCACAATAAAAGTAAAAACACTAATTTTGTAAAAAACATTCTGCAACAGATGTTTTCACTTAAGAATATATCATGGTTAACTTCTATGTCAAACATATATACAGGGAGGGGCAAAAGCAGGTTTACAGTTGTCTGTATTAAAATACAATAACTAATAAATAATATTAATAAATAACACAAGAATAAACTGTTTTATGTACTCACAACGTAACCTACTTTTGTGCGACCCTGTGTATATTAGAATGGGGAAAAACCTTTAAACTCTAAAATCATACATTACTTTTGCTTTTAAATAATTTAAAGTTTTAATAAAATTATTTTTATAACTTTTTTAAATATTTAATTTATTTACTTTTATAAAGAAGGAAAGAAAGGGAGAGAAATAGCAATATGTGAGATATACATCAGTTGCCTCTTGCATGCCTCCCAACCAGGGACCCAGCCTACAACCCAGGCATGTGCCCTAACTAGGAATAGAACCAGAAACCTTTTGGTTCACAGGCTGGCACTCAATCCCCTGAGCCATACCAACCAGGGTGAAAAGATTGTTTTTAAATAATGTCTTATTATAAGAAATTTTAATTGATAAACAAATATCCCTAAAGAGCTTTACAATTAAAACATTTCCAATGATTTGATTAATATTTCAGACAACACCATCCCTTCCTATGTTCTCTCAGAGTCAAGTGTGTTAAAGTTTACATATTAACTCCTATGATTCGCATACCTATTGTGTGTGTGTGTGTGTGTGTGTGTGTGTGTGTGTGTGTGTTATTATCCCCATTTAAAAAGAGAGGAATCAGCAATGATCTCTAAGGTGCAGGGTAAGATGAAGACCCTACTGGATATATTACAACACCCCTAAGTTCTCCACCGAACCCCCATTTCAGAAAATAACTAAACATCAGGACAAAATATAAAAAATCCACTAGAGCTACTGAAGAACCAGCAGAAACCACTGGTGGGGAATGCATGCTCATTTGGATAAGAAAGATGGAGCTACAGGTAACTTCTGGTCCCTAGGGTTTTTAGCCTAGAAAAAAAAGTGCAGTCCAAATGGTGGAAATAGCAGCAAGTTATGGAAAGGCATACCCAGAATCTTCCTTGTCTGTACAACAGAAAAGGGAAGTAGAGAAACCAGGAGCACTAAATGTGAGAGGAAATCCTAAAAACAAAAGACCCTAAAAGAGGATCCCCAAAGTGTCTAGCCCCATCTCTGATTGACCTCTGAATGACCCATGTACCAAACAGACTCGAGGCAGCTAAAGACAAAAGATCTCAACAGAGAATAGAGCTGTTACACACGAAACTCTTAAGTCTGCAGTTCATGCCCAGAAACAAAAAGTACCTAGATCTATATATAACATAGTAGACAGTATCATCTGCAAAAGCAACAGGACCCAAATCTCCACAACTTAACAGCTCTTAATACCAAGGACACAATCTGAAATTACCTAACATTCAAAGAACCAAAAACAGAACACATTCTCTAGAAAAAAGAAATCAATCAAATCTGTTTATAACATGAACCAGATGTTGGAACTAACAGACAAGAATTTTAAAGTAAATATAACTATTCTCAGTTAAGAAAAAAATACTTGCACTACACTAAATCTGAGCAGAATAATAAGAAGTCTGAATAGAGAAATAGTGACAATTAAAAAATCAAACGGAAATTCTAGAATGGAAAACAATTTCAAAAATAAAATGGAATTGACAGCATGAAATAAACAGTAGAAAGATTTTACATGAAACAGTACATTTTTTTACATGAACTAGTACATTATATATTTTTTAAGGTTTTGGTTCTTTTGAGAGAGAGGGAATGGGAAGGAGAAAGAGCAGGAGAGAAACATCAGTGTGAGAGAGAAGTAGCACTTGTTTGCCTCTAGAACACACCCTGACTGGGGACTGAACCCACAACCCAGACGTTAAGCCCTGAGCTAATGACCTTCCAGCTTGAGGCAACCCCAACCAACTGACCCACACTGGTCCTGGGGCTCAAGTAGTGCTTTATTAACAAGAAATGAACTGTGAAAAGTTAAGTAATCCCTAGAAAACTACTATAAAATTTATGCGATAGAAAAATGATAGCATATGCATTTACAAAAAAATGTGTACAGAAATGTTCAAAAAATCATTATTTATAATAAAAACTGCAGACAACCCAAAAGTCCATCAACAGGTAAATGACTATTTTATTGTGCTATATATATGTGTGTATGTGTATATTTTTTTGTGTGATACCATGTATATCACCAATAAAAAGGAACAAAATAACAATACATGTTACCGAGTGGGAGAAAGCCAAAATCACCCATTCTTTGTGGTTTGGAAATGGGGGTGCGGTGGAGCTCAGTGGAATATATAGTCTTTGTCCTTTCTGTGCCAAGAGCAATAAGAGGGGCTTTAACCATAGAATAGTAATGAAAAGGCTTACAGCACTGTGCAAAATTCTGTCACTGGTGAGAACTGTTCACTGTACCCACTACGTCAAGTCATCTGGGATTTCAAACCAAGGCGGCAGCCGTTCAACTCTCTCTCTCACTCAGGGTGGGGGACACACACACACACACACACACACACACACACACAGACAGTCACACAGCTTGAGAAGCAGGAAAGGACTCATGGTTTGTGGGGTGGGAGGTAAGCAGCTTATGCAGAGATAGGGAAGTACATGTGGTATAGAGTTAGACAGGGTACGCAAGCCTGTCTCCAAAGTGAGTACAACAGCTGCTGGGGACTTTGAATTTATGACTGGAAAACGTTAAGCTGAAAAGATGTACCTCTTGCTTGTCTATTCTAAAACTGGCCTCACCTGGCAGGACTATATTTCAGGTGTTTTTAAAGGGAAGGGGACTTAACAGCAGAATTGCACCTTTAATCTAAATCTATATAACCTTTAAATAAATAAAATACCTTTCCTTTTCATCAAACTCTGTAATTAAGTTCTCCTTTTGGTGTCAGGGAAACAAGCCCCTTAAAACTGAAAAAACTGTCAGAGGTTCTGTTACATACACACAATAGCATGGATGAATCTCATAAACAATAAAAGGCAACACGTACAAGACCATATACAGTGTGACCTCATTTAGATACAAATTTTTAAAAAGCAAAAGTATAGTGACAAAAAGATCAGAGGTTGCTGGAAGCTGGGGTGAAGGAGAGGGTCAAATACAAAGGGACTAGAAGGTGAGAAATTCATTTACATAATGACATACAATTACCAAATCTATTAAAATGTACTCTTAAAATTGGTGAACTTAACTGTATGTAAATAGTACTTTAATAAACATAAAGAGAGAAAAACAAGATATAAGAAGCCAAAAATTAAATACAATCAGAAAAAATGATGTATATTTAAATGAATAAAACCACACAGAAATAAACTAACCCAAGAAACATTTAAACATATTAAATGTTTAATGTTAAACATTAAAAACTAAACAAATCCAGCCCTGGCTGGTAGCACAGTGGATAAGGCACTGGCCTGCGAACCCAAAGGTCACAGGTTCGATTCCCCAGCCAGGGCAAATAACCAGGTTGCAAACCAGGTCTCCAGGCAGGTCTGTGGCTGCAGGCAGGTGAAAAGCAACCATACATTGATGTCTCTCTCCCTCTCTGCCTCTCTCTCTTCCCCTCTTTCAAAAATAATTAAATAAAATCTTAAAAAAAAAAAAAAAAAAAAAACTAAACAAATCTTGAACTCTATGATGTAGGTTTCTTCTTCCACAGTGGCATGGATGTAGCAAATCTATAAAAACTACTTTGAACAAATGGGTAAATATACTGATAATGTTGGAAGCCAAGGTTCCAGCTATTAATTGGAATGGGAGATACAAATAAGAATGGTTGGAAGCTAGAAATAAACCTCTGGTATTGATCTAGAAATAGAACTTTCAGGATAAACTCATGATTTTACATTTACACATCAATTTATTCATTATCATATGTGGATTGTCCAGAAGCAGCACATGTCTCATGTAACAGTTATATCTTCATTAATCTTCTACATGAAAGAAGTTTTGATATGACTCAATTTTAAAAGTGTTAAAGCATTGTTTTATAATATCTTGGATATAAAATTTAGAAACTGTTACTTATTAATAAAATCTCAACATTTATAGCACCATTTTCCAATAAAAAACTCTTCCTACTTCAAAGATGTACATATGAATAAAGATAATATTTAATCAAATAATACAAATAACTAAATATGTACATTTCAACTAAATATTTATGGTAGTTCAGGAAAGTATTAATTTAAAAGTATTCTTATACAAAAACTGTATGTTGACCAAACTGCATTTAGTGAATCCATTCATTTTAATTTCTATAATTAAGAAAAACATGAAACCCACATTTTCACAGTACATTCACCAGTGCAGATAATTTTAAATAAGGACTCAAACTCTTTTATTTTATCTGTCAAAAAATCTGACACTTCATTGCCAACAGATATAGATATAATATATAGATACAGATTCTAGTATTTGTAGTAGCACTTGTGTATCAAGTAGGTTACAAAAATTTGGCCTTTCACAGGGCAAAACCATTAAAAAAATTTTTCTTTAAGTCTCCTTAAAGGTAATTAAATCTTATGAATTTTTCCTTCTTCCCTCAGGAAAATTATATTTGCAAAATTATTTGACACTACAAGAGAACATAACATTAAAAGTTCACACCCACCTTCAAGAAATCATTGATCCAGTGAGCTGGTAGACATGAAAACAAGAGGCTAGAGTGAAAAAACGCAAAACTGTTCTAAATACCCTGGATGAAGAAGATGAAGTAGATAGGTAGTTAAGTCTGCATAGAAAGACCAGAGTAGGCTCTTAGGGGGAAACGGTATCATGGGCTGAGGTTTGAAAGAACACAAACTTGCAACTAGGACAACAAAGTATAATCCTCAGTTTTCCTTCGGACAACAAAACTATCAGTCATTTCTGTGAATGATAAACCTTGCATGATTGTAGAAGTTCAGAGCTGTGAAATAGATATGCAAATTACAGTAGTCAAAGGTATATTCTATGTCCAAACTGTAACATTAGTGATATATTCTATGACTGCAATGTAGAATTATGAAGTCTGTGAAAAGAAAGGTATCATTTGTCAATGTTATACCTTTCTCACCTGGCAGTTTCCCTATTTGACACATACAAAATTTCTTATACTCTTTGCCTTACTAAAGGAATTGCTCACTTATAACTGAAGCATATTAATATAATTCTAAGGCAGATGACTATTATTTTACAAAATCTAGCAGATTACCATTGCCAAAACAACCAGTCTCAAGACCAAGGAAGTTTGGCCACACATTATATTGCTCTTTAAGAAAGTTGTAAGACAAAGTAATATCACATGTAAAATACTCTGAGGAGTCCTGCAATAAACAATCTTTTTTTCTGATTTTTAAAATACAGAGTTGATTAGACAAGGGAACCTTCTTTCCCACTTAACACCCACAAAATATACTTTATATTAGCATATTAGTATTTGAGGATTAAACACTATTTTGAAGTAGCCTAAAAAGTCTCAAAAGAGTAATGTACAATTTTACTAAATCACAAATTTGAAGCACATCTGCTGAATGGCTGCTTTGTGGGAATGAGTCACAGAAGAGCTTATCCAAACAGCAGACATCCGAATTTCAGTGCAGCCTTTCAGCACTCTGCTGTAGCCTTCACCAACAATATCAAATATTTAATCTAGTGATTTTCAACCTTTTTTATCTCATGGCACACATACACTAATTACTAAAATTCTGTAGCAAATAACATATCTTTTGCAGATCTGACCAAAAAAAAAAAAAAAATAGCTATAATTTTGATTCATTCAAACTGGATGGTTATTGCTGTGTTGGCAATTTTATTTTTTTATTTGACAATCTAAGAAAAGAGGTCAATGCCCCAGACTAAATGGTCAGGTACTGCCTGTTTTAAAAATTCTTGCAGCCCACCAGTTGAAAATCGCTGGTCTAATCTATCCCCATAACACGTGAAGAACATACTGTAAGCACTATGGCTATTTTCCTGTATTTGAAAATGACAGTATGAAGTAACATTATGTATAAATAAGGCCATATATAAAACTGAACTTAGAGTAATAATAACAACAGCTAATTCTCCTTACTATGTGCTAGACACTAGTCTAAGTGCTTCCTGTATATTAACTTACAACTTTTTTTTTTTTTTAAGATTTTATTTCATTATTTTCAGAAAGAGGGGAAGGGAGAGAGGCAGACAGGGAGAGAGACATCAATGTATGGTTGCTTTTCACCTGCCTCCAGCCACAGACCTGACTGGAGACCTGCTTTGCAACCTTGTTTTGTACCCTGGCTGGGGAATCGAACCTGCGACCTCTGGGTTCGCAGGCCGGCACCTTATCCACTGTGCTTACCAGCCAGGGCTTAACTTACAACTTTGTAAGGTAGGTCCTATTATTACACATTTTACAGATGAGGCACCTCAGGCACAAAATGTTTAACTGGCTCATGGACACGGATGCAAATGACAGCTTGCATGCTAACTTTAGGATGCTACTTCCAATTTATACTCTCAGTAACCACATTCATTTAACCCAGAGTAAAAAGATGCTCAGAGTCTGAAACCTGGATTTTGTCCTAACAGTGTGACTCCAGATTAGACAAACTCACACTTCTGAACTTCAAGTTCAAATATAAAATAAGAGAACTGGAAGAGATGATCTTTAAAGTGCCATCTGGGCCTGAGTCATTTAAGACTTCTGAAGTCATAACATGCAGTCACCTTTCCCCCATTTGTCCTGCCGTTTCCCTGAAAGCATCTCATCACGCCCCTATGAAACTTGAATTTTAGCATTCAGGACAATATTGAGAGAAGCTTTGCCTTGCAAAAAAAAATCCTTTTCTCAGACATCTTTCTTTTCCTTAGCCTCCTTGTGGATCAACCAGGAAAGTTTTAGGCCTCATACAAAAACCAGACTGGAAGAAAGCAACATTGGAGGCTAAGAAGCTGACTGGGGGCTTCTACATCAACCCAAATGACAGATGGAGGTGGCCTAGATTAAGGCATTTAGAGAGGAAAAGCTATAAGTCCAGGTGACTCAAGGTAAATGTGGATGTGAGTCGTTAGTAAGCAGCAGTTTGGGGGAAAGACGGTAAATTCAGATTAGGACCAGCTGGATGTGATATGTCTGCAAGAAGATCAAGTGAAGATATGCTATAGGCCACTGATGTTCAGGAGAGTTGGGTGTCACCACTGTGCCCTCACAAACAAGTGACCTGAAATCACACTTAAGTTATCTGCTCCAAAACTGTGCATTCACCTTTACACCTTCTTTTACTTTTCCCTTTCCTTCACCCCATCTCCAACAAATTCCTATTCTCTCCTCAAGATGCAGCTCAAAAGACTTCTCCTCTGTTGCCTTCCTTCATGAAGGATCAGGTTTCAAGTGAACATTTTCCTCAGTCACTCTTTTACCACCATAATTTGTTATTTATATAAAAGACCTGTCCTGTCCACTTCAGAGTTCCTGTAGGTAAGACATCCTTCAATCCATGTAACAAATTGAATACATTTTGTGAAAGGGTATAAGTAATAACTTTTAATTTCTCTGAACCCCTGTTTAGTATTTGCAAAATTAAGATAACAGTGCCTTCCTCAATGAGTTATGGTTGAGGTATAAATATAACATACGTAAAGTGCTTATTCCAGTGCCTGGCACGCAAAATAATTTAATAGATGAGCATTGAAAAATAAGTAAAATAACCCTGCAAGAAAGTCTAGGAAAATATCTTTCATTCAGCTTACCTCTTTTTATGGGCAAATTCAAAAATATGAGGGCCTGCCCTAGTACATAGGCATCATTAATTTCCTGATTCAGAGTGGAACCCTGACACTTCTGTGTTTCACTCATTTGATAGTCTCCCAGTCTTGAAATTTCAGTTTGAGGTTTTCACTGTCACTGGGGTAAAAATTTTTGAAACTTTATTTTTACTTAATGTATTTTTTAGAGAGAGAGGAAGGGAAGGAAGAGGAGAAACATCATGTGAGAGAAAAACACTGGCCAGTTGCCTCTGTACATGCCCAGACCAAGGGCCAAACCCATGACACAGGCATGTGCCCTGATTGAAAACAGAGCCTACAACCTTTTGGTTTAGGGGAGGAAGCTCCAACCAACTGACCCAAACCTGACAGGGTGAAACTTTTCAATTGTCTATTTTCAGTAGAGAGGATAGAGGATCAGATTATATGTGCAACAAAAGAGGAGAGAGATAATCAGGAGAGAAAAACCATCAACAATCTCTCCACTGATCAGGGACATACACTGAAACTCTGGCAACCAGGTATTTGCCCACATTTAAAAAAGAGAGGAGAAGAAAAAGGAGGAAGAGGAGTGGGGAAGAGGAGGAGAGGGTGAATTTAAACAGAACAGGGTTTTTCTTTGGTGAAACCAAATTATCTCTTTGACTAGAACCAAGAGAACTAGTGTGAATACTGGGTACCAGAGAAAACAAACCTCTCTAATTCCAGCACTTATAAACCCTGAAGTGCAATATTAAGCAATCCACTTGGCCACTCCAAAACAAGGGTTTTAGCTTAGAAGTCCCTCCCTAGGAGTTTTTCTCCTGGCTGATTCTAAAATGTGAATAATGTGAATTAATGACCAATACCATGGATAACTGGGAAAAAATTACAACATGAAACAGGGACCAATGAACAAAAAGAAATAAAAATGGCACTAAGAAAATAAATAATTCAGAGGGGATAGGTCTTCATTAATTCCCTGAGAATCAAGAGATCAAAGGAAAACAAAGTACCACGAATATTAAAATATCCATAAAAGAAGATGAGGATGTTATAAAAAATATTATTAATAAAGAAAAAAGAGGGTTCCTAGAAATTAAAAATAGTTACCAGAGCCCTGACCAGTGGCACAGTGGATAAGGCGCCGGCCTGCAAACCCAAAGGTAGCTGGTTCGATTCCCCAGTCAGGGCACATAACCAGGTTGCAAGCCAGGTCTCCAGCCAGGTCTCCAGTCAGGTCCGCAGCTGGAAGCAGGTGAAAGGCAACCACACATTGATGTCTCTCTCCCTCTCTCCCTTCCTCTCGCTCTAAAAATAATAAAATCTTTTAAAAATAAAAATAGTTACCAGAATTAAAATCCCAATGCTAAGTTTGGAAAATGTCAAGCAAATCTCATTCAGGAAATAAAACAAGACTAATATATATATTATAAATATATATATGTAAATGTGTATGTGTATATATATGTGTGTGTGTATTCTCTTTATTTTAAAATTTTTTAATTTATTTTTATTTTTAGAGGGAGAGAAAAGGAGGGAGAAAAGGAGGGAGAGAAACATCAATGTGCTGTGCTGAGGAACATCAATCGATTGCCTTTCATAGGTCCCCAGCTGGGGACCTGGCCCACAACCCAGGCATGCGCCCTGACTGGGAATCCAACCGGCAAACATCAGTTTGCTGTGTGATGTCCAATCCACTGAGCCAGGCTCTAACTTGTTCCCTTTAAAATGGTTAATTTTATGCTATGTAAATTTACCTCAATATATTATTTTAAGGGGAAATGGTTGGCTCGAGTAACTTCAAATCAAATATTAACTCTTTCAAGCATAAGGCATGAAAGGATTCTGTGGCTATAGATTATCATTTTAAAAGGCTGATAATCTGAATGAAAGACTAAACTAAAACTATTGCTTCAGGAGGCAGAACACTCAAAGGAAGAAAAAATATATGGAGAGAACTTGTTTTAAAACCAGGAAACTTTGAAGAGCTATTTGGTTGTATCAAGATAAATGTTAAAATTTATTCCTTACGACCCAAGAACTCCAATTTCTAGATAAGCATTCTTGAAAAAAAATCTCAAACATAAGTACAGGGAAATGAATATACAGATGTTTCACAAGATTTTACTAAAAAAGCATGGAAATTATAAGCAAACTAAATGTCAATCTGCAAGGGAATTATTAAATAAAATGTGATATCACATGCACATATAGTTGACTAGTACACAGCAGTTAAAAATAAACTATATTAATTTACTAGAGAAATACAGCCCTGGCAAGGTAGCACAATTGAGTTCATCCAGATATGCAAGGTTGTGAGTTCAATCCCCAATCAAGGCACATACAAGAACCAACCAATGAATGTTTAAATAAGTGAAACAACAAAGTGATGTTTCTCACTCTTTTTTCCCCTCTCTCTCTAAAAATCAATAAATAAAAAAATCTAAGAGCTATTCATTGAGTGCCTACCATATACCAATGACTGTTTTAGGTACTGGTGATTCCACAATAAGCAAAACATAGCCCTGCCCTACCTGGTGTGGTTCTGTGGATTGAGAGCTGGCCTGCAAACCAAAGGGTCACCAGTTTGATTCCCAGTCAGGCCACCTGCCTGGGTTGCTGGCCAGGTCCCCAGTTAGGGGAGCAAAGGAAACACATTGATGTTTCTCTCCTTCTCTCCTACCCTTCCCCTCTCTCTAAAAATAAATAAATGAAATCTTTTTTTTAAAGAATCAAGCAATGAATGAATAAATAAGTAGAACAAATCAATGTTTCCATGATTCACTCTCTCTCCCCTCTTCTTCTTTCTCAATAAAATCTATAAATAATTTAAAAAAAAAGACAAAGCCCTGCCCTTGGGAAGCTTACAAATATATCTACATATACCACCATCAAAGAGAGAGGACAGAAAAAGTAAGCTATGAAACAGAAATACGTAAATTCTTAAATTATATACTAAGCAATCCTATGTATTATTTATGTACATATATAGATAGATGTGTTCTTTAATAACCTTCAAGAATATGTTCCCACAAAACAGGTGGAATGCTAGGGAGTCTCCCCCATCAGTCAAGATGGCAGCAGGGGAAGGCTCTTAGACTGAGTGCACCAAAAGCTGGAGAGATGAATGGATATGGCCCTAAGTATGCCAAAAGCCCCCCTCTCCAGTACCAGACTGAGGGTGGGACTGGGGAAAGGCCAGTACACACATACCGTAGAAGTCAAAATGGCCCAGGGGAAGTGTTCGAGGGAAGAGGCCTGTCAGTGTGGCCTGGGGAAAGAAGGGACTGGCTGGGAGGTGGACTCACACAAAGTTATTGGCCATTTTGAAAAAGCACCTGGTCTACCCCAAGCCCAAGCTAATATAGTCCCAGGGGAACAAAAATGCTCATCTAGTGATGCCCTTGCTGTATGTGCACGTGTTATCTCCTGGGAGCATGCAGCCAGGAGGCCCTGCTGCCTAGCCCATAGCCACACAAGCTCCACTCACAGACTCCAGGGAGGAGCCTGAAATGGAAGCAGCCAGCAACAAGCTAGGCTACCTGGATGGGGACTATCCACTATCCACTTAGCAGCCTCCTGGGGGCTCCAAAGGACTGGCTGTCCTTTAAAATGGAGCAAGAGCTCTGGACACTGGCTTTTGTCTTGGGCCTTGCTGAGAATGGCTGGACTTTTTCCATGGCAGAAAGGGCAGGTGGTCTTTGACATGGAGTCCACCATTCTCCCATGCTGTGCAGCACCTGAATAAACGTCTTTCCTTTTGCACCATCATCTGCCTCACAAGTTTGGCTTTTGTGGTGACAGCAGCCAAACCTCGGGTTTTGTTCAGTTACAAATACACTACATGCAAGAATCATAATAAGGCTGTTTCTGGAATACGATAGAAGGGGATGTATGTTAAAGGGAACTTATACCTAAAACTTCTCTTTTTTATTAGGAAAAATACAGAAAGTCAATGTATCAATTAACAATGTCAATTCTGGATATTTGAAACACTGATATTTATTATATTAATCTCTTTGTTTTACTTCTTACTAAAAAAAATGTAAGAGAACCTAAAATTTAATCCAGAGGGTCATATAACTATCTAATATTAAAAAAGAAAATAGTATAGAGGAAGTTAGCAAAGAAAAAATAAAAGGAAATTTTCCAAAGATGAAGATACATGTACTCTGAGAGAATCCAGTAAAAAAGGAAAGTTCCCAATGCAATAAAAGCAATAACTGTGAATTCTCAAAGAACTTACAGACAGAAAATAAGAAAAAAGAAAAAAAAAGAGGCTTTTTATTATTAATGCCTTCAAAATTATAAAAGAAAATTATTTGCATTTATAATTCTACAGCTATCCGAAATATTCTCAGCTGTGAGAGCAAAATAAATAAGTTTCAAGCATAGAATGCCTCAGAAAATTTACTTTTATCCATTTACTAACTGGAAATTAAGTTATATAAAGATGTGCTTTAACTAGAAAATGGAATAAATTAAGAAAGAGGATAGAACCAGAAAATGGATCCAACCCAAGAGTGTGATAAACTGAAATCGCAAAAAGAAATGCACAGCAGGACTAAAGAATAATCATATCAGATTAGAAAAAGAAAAAGGGAAAATTTCAGGACAGAGGTACCCATGTGGAAATGGGAAGGTGGAATTCCACACATGTGATCATTTTTTCCTCAACCTTACCATATTAACATGTTGATTATCAGCACATTCCTGAGCTCTACACACCAGATTCCAGTAGGACTCCTAGTTATGACAACCAAAAATGTCTCCAGATATTACCAAGAAAGGGGGTTGTGTGTGAAATGTTGGAGAAATTGTCATTAATTGAGAACCATTCCCTTAAAAGAACAGAAGGATCTGATAATAGAAAGCAATTAACAGAAAAAATAATGGCAATTAGAAACTCCAGGAAATACACAGAGCTGTGTAAGAAAAAAATACTAAAATCAGAGATTAGTTAAATGACTTTCTACAAAAAAATTTCAATCACAATAATAAAAACACTACAAATTTAATTGTGGCTATGATGTCAACCCGTAAAAACATACAAGCCTGTCCCAAAAGTATCGAGCCAGTGTCAATATCATTAAAACAGTCTGCATGGCCGATACTTTCAGGCCAGACCTTGTACGTGAAATGTTTAATTATAGTTGCACAACAAAATGTGCATACCACTCCCACTCTAAAAATACAGATAAGAAGTGAAGCAAGTAAGAAGGTCTTAAAAATAATTTATTAAGATGGAAAAATAATAGAACAAGGCTACATATTCATTTATTGTGTAAATCAACAGATTAAGAATAAAATCAAAATTTTAAAGTCAAGACCGCTTGATAAATCATACTATTTTGAAAGAGGATAATAACCATCAGGAATATTTAAGTGTTAAAATAGGATGGCGGTGTGAGAGAAAGATGGATAGAACTGGAACTAATGTATATAATATAGTTATTTTTTGATAATAACTATATATTACTTTGAGAAAAAATTAAATGTTTTAAAAATCAATGAGTATCCCTTACAAGAAATAGTTATTTACATAACAATCAACATACTGAAATTTCACTGTCATTTATCTTTTTATCCTTACCCAGCACCTTTTTTCATTGCTTTGTAAAAAGAGAAGGGAGAGGGAAAAACAATGCTGGGAGAAAGAAGCATTGATTAGCTGCCTCCCCCGGGCCCAGACAGGGAATTGTGCTCACCCTAACTGGGGAGGGGACTTGCAACCCAGGTACGTGCCCTGACCGAAATCAAACTTGCAGCCTTTCTGTTACGGGATAACTCTCCAACCACTGAGCCACGCTAGCCAAAGGCTGTAATCTAATTTTGTAAGTGCCATTGAATCAAGTTATTCAACAAGTATTTAACAGAACCTACCACAAATTTTGAACAAGCAAAATGAAGCAAGCAAGCATAAGGTCAATGCAAGGTTGGACCCTATGAGCAGTAGGGAGATATTCTTAAATATGCAGTGTCCTGATTAAACTCAACCAGATGAATGGGACAGAAACTGAACTTAGAAGTACCAGGAGGCTATTGCACAAGTTCAAATGCAAAGTAATAAGATGTGTGTGGAAAATGAATGTAATTATCACAATAGTCAAAAGGGAATGATGACAGGATAGAAATGATGATGATGATGATGAAAACAATTATGACAATAAAAACAGCAAATGTTTACTGCACTTTTAAATGCCAGATATCATGCAATGCGTTTGAAATATATTGCCATTATGTTGCCCTTTAATTGTCATAGCTCTGTGAAGAATGTATTTTATCCCCATTTTATATGTAAGAAAGTTCAGATTAATTAATGTGCCCAAAGTTATACATGTAGTAAACAGTGAAAAGGTTTCTGAGAAAAATGACACATGTGGTAACATAGCAGTTAGAGAAGTACTGAACACTATTCTATTAACCTGCCTTAGTAATAATAATAGTTCTCAATTACTAACCCTAATCACACTCCACTTCATACCTTAAATGATTCAAGGCAAAAAGAAATAAAGCAGAGATATAACTGAAGGCAGAAAGCAACTGGGAGGTAATTTAAAATTCCATAACCATAATCATGGCAAGTACATGAAAAGAATCATCCAAGTACTGCAATGTTTTTTGTAAAAGGTACCAGAGACTCTAGTTATCTAAGACCACTTATAGCTGGGTCTACATTTCTTAGAAAAGAGTGAAGAAAAAAATTTACTGGGTCTGTATTTTGTTACAATAAAGAAATAATTTATTTTATATAAATATCATTTAGCTTTTAATTACAAATATGTGTTCATTGAGAGATCCTCCTCTATTTTAATACCACAAATTTAGAATCATACCAGTTAGAAAAATTTGGTACTTCTAGTAACCTAAAAATCTTTTTGCTCTCTTCCACTCTCCAATCATTTACACAAGTAGAAAACAAAACTTTCATTGTTAACTATTCCTGGAAAATAGCAATTCATATTTTTTATCTTTCTCTGACTAAACATATGGTCATTCATTCCTTATTAGTTATTATATATCTTATTTTTATAATTAAAAGACATCAAAGATATTGCATTGGAATCCCATACCTCAAAAATTAATACCCAAGTCCAATTTTTATAAAAAAGTATATTCTGCATAAACAACTTAAGGGGAAACATTATTCATGACTACTAATCTAGACTTTAAGTAAACCACTACATTCACAGTATTATCAACAGCTGTAATTAATGACAGTGTAACACATTAAATCCATTTATATGTATAATCCCATTTATGTAACATGAGAATCAAATAAATGATTAGAACCCCAGAGAAATAATGTCTTTTTAAATATTTAAAAACTCTAAGTGAAGTCTGAAAAAGTAAGAAAACCACCACACACCAAAAATTACAAGGTGGAAATCTAAAGCATAAAAACACTGTGCTAACAGACACATGCAAGTGCAGTGACCACAGATATCAAGGAAGCATACTCGCCCTCATCGTTGTGACAAGCTGGAGCATAATGATATTTTCCCATGGATAAAACACAGGGGTTGGACTACGTGACCATGTAGCTTCCCAGTTAGACACTCCATGTCATGATTATCAAGAGATATATTTTGATAGAACAAAAGAACCTTTCTTGGCTCAGTGATAACCTAGGACAGCAGTTTTCAACCAATGTGCCACAAGAATTTTTAAAACATGCAAATAGTCAGGGGTACTGACCTCTTTTCCCTTAAGATTGTCAAATAAAAAATGAAAACAGCCAACACAATAGCCATCTGGTATGAATGAATCAAAATTATAACTATTATTTTGTCAGATTGGCAAAAAACATTATTTTTTGGTGTGCCACAGAATTTTAGTGATGAATTTATATGTGCCATGAGATGAAAATGATTGAAAATTGCTGTTTTAGGGCAATGAGGTAGCTTATCTTATTTCTCAGTAACAGTAGACATAGTCAATAGTCTGCGTTAAGTGTACAATACTTGTAATACTTAAACAAACAGGCTAATTTAAGAGATTAAGTTATAAGGCCAATTTTAAAAATCAAGAGAAGGATGATTTATTGGTTACTAATTTCATGTTTTTCTCACTACTAAGAAAAACATTCTAAAAAAAATAGAAAGAAAAGAAAAACGTTCTATAAAATTAGCAATATCAAGAAAAGAAACATGGAGTTTCCACAAAGCAGCAACAGACCAACACTCATAACTGAACCACTAAAACAAACTGGATACACTATAAATTCATAGATTTTTAGCCCTATCACAGAACTAAGCCCACAAAGAAACATATGAACTAAACTCTAGCAAGTGACAAGTCCTACATAGAAAAAAAGAGACCCATAGGTGTTCCATCCCTACTGAAGGAAGAGGGATATACCACGTAGAGAAAGAAGAAATCAGCTTTTACCAAATTTTTTAGAGTCACCTATAATCTGGCTTTATGGATTAGAATCCCAAGGATTCCTAGCCACAGCCAAGTTTGCAACTACTTGCCAGTCTTCACACATGTCTTTGCCAAGTGCTCAGGTATTTTATGCCAAAAGCTGGGATCAAGGGGGAAATAGTTCACCAGAGCTACAGAAGGCTCAGTCCAGAGCAGATCTGAGAGGTGCTGTCTGAACACATTGGGTTTTCGGTGACCAGTGACCATAGGCAGGACAGAAGAGAATAAAACACCTTCTCATCTCCCCCACCTTCCCCACTCCTGTATCTCCAGACACTCAAACTTTCATCTACAGGGCGAGAGACAGGAGAGCTGAAAGAAACCACTCTGAGACAGTCCTGGTCACAGGGTTGAAAGAGGCTTAGGAAGCAGAACATGAATCAGGAGCTGACAGTTGGGCAATAAAACAGAAAAATACATCTTGCAGAGTTTCAAAGCTGGCCGCTCAGCTGGGAAGGAAGAGCAGACTCTGGACTATGTCATGCCCAGGTCCCACTGAAGAGAAAGGTGTGATCACACCCTCAAGCACCTCATCCAGTGTGACCTGACTTAACCAGAACAGAAGTCACAATAAACACAAATCTGATTAACTCAGACCTCCCCACCAAAGCCTATCACCTACCACCCTGATCTAGAAGAAGGTCATGAAAATGAGTATCCTATGTTTCATTTTCTATAGTTCTTTAAAGTCTAGCATGCAAAAAAAAAAAAGTTGCATGGCATACCATAAAGTAAATATACATGTAACAATCAAGAGATGAAATTGTAGAAACAGAGCAGAGATGGTTCAATGTTGAAACTAGCAGGCACTTATTAAAACAAGCTATGATCTAAATTACAAATCTTATTGAAAATATTGGATAGTAAGTAGGAAGAAATGAGGAATTTCAAAGGATACGTATACTGTAAAGAATACAAATGCTAAAAATAAAAAAAAATACAGGATCGGAAATAAAGGATTGAAGAGTTAGGCTTTACAGCAGAGATGACACAAAAGAAGAAAGGATTGGTGAAATAAACATAAGTAAATGGAAGTAGCTAATTAAGAAGAAAAAGTAGGTAATTTAAAAAATGGAAAAATCTAAGATTTTTCTAGAAAAAAAAACAAAGTAAAAATGGGGCAGAAGAAACATATGAAAAGATGATGCCTGCATAATTTCCAAAATTGATGACGGCAAACTAAAGCTGCAAAAGTTCAACAAACCCCACAATAAAAAAATACAAAGAAAACCACGGTAAGTCACATCACAGTCACATTGCTATGGAAAAAATAGTAAGGAACAAATTTTATAGCAATGAAAGAAAAACATATTACATACTAAAGAAAAACTTAGTAATTTCCATTAACTTTTATTCAGAAATAATTTATTCCAAAAGAAGATAAAACTGTATCTTAGTGAAGAACTGAAAGAATTCACCACTTAAGACACATAATTCAAAAAAATGCCAATAGGAATTATTAGTCTGAAAGAAAATGATAAAAGGGACATAGAAAACCTTTTAAAACTATTGTTACATTTATTTGCAAATTTCTTTAGGACCATACATTGTTTAAAGTGAAATAAAAATATTGTGAAGGATGGATATATAGTATATATGAGAAAAAACATCAATACAATGGGGAGTCAGGGATAAGTGAAATTACACTGTTGTAAATTTGTACATGGTTCATGAAATATTGTTACTTGAAAGTAAACTGTGATAACTTAAAGATTCATATCTCCAGAAGAGTAGCTATTTAAGGTGACACTAAGACGTATAACTGAAAGTCAATGTAGGAGACAAGTATACAATCATCCTTTGGTGTCCATGGGTGATTGGTTCCAGGATCCCACCTTCCCCGAGAATATTTAAATCTAAGGAGCCTCAAGTCCTTAGTTGGCCTTCCATATCTGTGGGTACCACATTCAAGGATTCAACCAATCTCAAAAATTTTTATCCATGTTGGCTGAATCCACAGATGAGGAACCCATGGACATGAAGGTTCAGGGCTGACTATACTAGAAAAGACATGCTACACCAAAAGAAAGTAGAAAAGGAGGTACAAAGGAACAACTGAGATAAGTGGAAAACAAATAATGAGAGACTAACATCATCCATATCAATAATTATATTAAATAATGAATTAACACTCAAGGTTTTCAAGTGCTAAAACCGGAAAGTGGGGCAAGAGAATTGAGAGAAGTCCTCTGAAATGATCAAGAGAACGAGAGGAAGAGGAACACTAATGTGTGGTTACCTATTACATGCCCCCAATTGGGAACCTGGCCTGCAGCCCAGACATGTGCCCCAACAGGGGATCAAACCAGCAAACCTTTTGGTTTGCAGGCCAGCAAACACTCAATCCACTGAGCCACACCACCCAGGGCTGCCCTTCAATTCTAAATGAGAGCTTTGCTGGATAAAGTAATAGGTTATAGGTCCTCACTTTTCATCACTTTGAATACTTCTTGCCAGTCCCTTCTAACCTGCAAAGTTTCTTTTGAGAAATTTGCTAACAGTCATATGGGAACTCCCCTATAGGTAACTATCTGTTTTTCTCTTGCTGCTTTTAAGATTCTCTCTTTATCTTTAATCTTTGGCATTTTAATTATGCTGTGTCTTGGTGTGGTCCTCTTTGTATCCATCTTGTTTGAGATGCTCTGTGCTTCTTGAACTTGTATGTCTATTTCCATCACCAAATTATGGAAGTTTTCTTTCATTATTTTTTTTTCAGTAAGTTTTCAATTTCTTGTTCATTCTCTTCTCCTTCAAGCACCCCTTAGATTCAAATGTTGGTACATTTGAAGTTGAATTTTCCCATAGGACATGGTCAGCAGATCTTCAACCAATACCAAGTCAATCCAGTAGGGAAACAAAAATCTGTTTAACAATTTTACTGAATATAACAAAATTACTGAATAACAATATTACTGAAGCAACTGAATATCTATATAAAAAATAATAAAACTCAGCCTCTGACCTATTTCACACACCAAAATTAATTTGGTAATATACCAAAACAGAACTCTAAGGTCTGGAAGCAATCATTGAGGGTATTTTCACCAACTTTAGGTAGGCAATAATTTTGGATGGGATATAAATACCACCCATAAAAAGAAAATGGATAAAATTGATTTTTACCAAAATTATACAAATCTAATATAAAAAGATGCCATTAATAAATTGAAAAGTCACAGGTAAAAAATATATTTACAACATATTTGTAAAATTAAATCTTGTATATATTATATATATAACTCTTACAAATCAACATTTAAAAATCCAACAATCCAATTTTAAAAAATGGGTGAAAGACTAAATAGGTAGGTACTTCATGAAAGAGTATATACAAGTGGCCAATAAGCACCTGAAAGGGTGCTCAACATCTTTAGTCATTAAAAAATACATATTAAAACTACAATGAGATACCTTTTCACCCTATCATGATAGCTAAAATTAGAAAGAATGAAAGCAGTGAGTACTGGTGAGGAAGGGGAGAAACCAGATCTTACACATATTGTTGGTTAGAACATAAAATGTCACAGCCACTCTGGAAATAAAGGTTTGGCTATATCTTATAAAGTGAACCACAAGTCTGCCCTACAACCCATAAATGCCACTTCTAGATATTTATCCAAAATAAATGAAAACACTTTCCTACAAAAACACTTGTACAAAAATGTTTGTGGTCTTAATCCTAATTACAAGGAACTTGGATAAAACAAAATGTCCATCAAAAGAAAATGACTAACAAATAATAGCATACTCAGGCATGCAATCCTATTCAACAATTAAAAAAGAATGAATTACTAATATAGGTAAGGACATAGGTGAATCTCAAAACCAAATAAGCTTCTAAGAAGTCAGACAAGCTTGATATCATTTTTGTGGTGTCCATTTATGGGAAAATTAATTCTTGATGACAAATGTTAGAAAAAGATGACCTGTGGGCAATGGGCCAGAGGAAGGGACAGGGCCTGAGAAAACTTTCTTGGGTGATGGAAACATTTTGCATCTTGTTTAAGGTGGTTACGAAGTGTATAAAACTATCAAAACCAAGTGCACTAAGCACTAAGAAATAGACATGTTAATATCCTTTAATTTTGCCACTTTTTTTTTTTTTTTTTTTTTTAGGAAAAGGCCAATCACTTTATTCAGTTAATATTTATTGAGTTTCTTCTCTGACAAAGACATTAAGCTAGTCTTGTGAATTCAAGATGAAAGAACATGATCACTGACCTCAAAGGAGTTCAGAAGCAGTATAGCTTTGTTAACTTTAGGAAGACATATAAATAATTATAGCACAATGAGCCAGATAGAGAATGTTACAGAGATCAAACAGAGAAATTCTATAACTGGTACATCAAAGAATTCCTATAACTGGTGATCATTATGTTTTAAAATGGCTGGGTGGCTCATCTGGTTGGAGCATTGCCCCAACAAAAGGTTGCAGGTTCTATTTCTAGTCAGGGTGTGTACCTAGGTTGTGGGTTTGATCCCCAGTCAGGGCGCATAGGGGAGGCAACCAATAATGTTTCTCTCGCATTGATGTTTCTCTCTCTCTTTTCTCTCTCCACGCCCCCTTTTCCTGTCTTTAAAATCAATAAACGGATCCTTGAGAAAAGATAGCAAGAGGCATCAGGTGTAGATGGTTGTGTAAGCAAATGTGGTACTCACATCCTCTCACAGCCACATCAAAAATACAGTGAAACTACAGAACCACCATCAGTCACAGCCACCTAAAACTGAGCTGAACAGAAATCCTGCAACTAAGGATATAAAGAAAAAGCCATATCCAGACTGGGAGGAGGGGCAGATATGCAGATATGTGTAGCAGTTAAAAATCAGAAGGGATATCTTAGCTCTGGAGGTCCCTCCTCAGGGGCAGCAAGTCCCCACAGGTCAGGGTCCAATGTGGGTAAGAGAAATAGCCTCTGGTTGTGAAAACCAGCAGGGATTGTAGCTGCGGAGGGAGATGGGGAACTAGTGGAATCCCAGGCATTTCCTCTTAAAGGGCCCAAGAACAGCCCCAGACTCAGACCTCTGAGCTCCGGTCCTGGGACAGCAGCCTTGAAAGGCACCAGGGACAGATGGAGAAGAGCTGAAAAGTCTGGCATCAGGGTGAGAGCTGAAGGGGGCAGCTTTCTCCCAAACAGTAGTGCCAGCAGGGCCCACTGCTCCTCTCCTGAGCCCTCCCCTCACAGAGCCACAGAGCTGCAGGCACCTTATCGAGGCTCCATCGGCCAACTGTTTGCCCCACCCTGATGATTCCTTGACGCTCCACCCCCACCCACCTTCAGGCCACCCAAGCTGTTTCCAGTGCCTTTGCCATATAAATGGCCTGTCTTGGCTCAGGCTTCAGCCTTTTCTAAAATCTCTCAGAAAAGCAGCATCTGGCCTCAGCACGCCCTGTACCTCTTGCTAAGTGGCCCCAGCTCTGGCAGTAGTGACAGCCTGGCCTCCCCTGGGCACCTCCAAGCCCAGCACAAGTAGCAGCCATCTGAAGACTGCTCTGTAGCTCATACCAGGTGGCCCTGGGGAAAACACAGGTGATGGCTGACCCTGCCCTATAAACCCTGGGAGTTCCCAGAACCAGTGTACCTGGTGGACGGCTTCAGACCACATTGAAGCACCACCCAACCACCTCCTAAAGCAATACATTCAAGAAGAAGGGGCAATGGAACCCAGAAATGAAGAATAATTTGCAGGAATCACCAATATAGATTAAACCAAAGTCAAAACAGCATTTGGAATAGTACAAGGAGCTCTGGGATAACTTGAAGCTTACCAACACTGCACCATCAGGGTGCCAGTAGGAGGAGAAAGAACATAAAACTGAAAGACTGGTTTTTTTGTTTTTTAATTTATATGGAAGGACAATGAGATCTAATGGTCCTTTTTTAATTTTTATTTACTTAATTTTTTATTTATTATTTTTAGAGAGAGGGGAAGGGAGAGAGGCAGAGAGGGAGAGAAGCATCAATGTATGGTTGCCTTTCACCTGCTTCCAGCTACAGACTTGGCTGGAGACCTGGCTTGCAACCCGGCTATGTGCACTGGCTGGGAATCGAACCGGCGACCTTTGGGTTCGTAGGCTGTTGCCTTATCCACTGTGCCACTAGCCAGGGCTGAAAGCCTGTTTTAAAAACTGACAAAAAACTTTCCTAACCTAGTGAAGGAAATAGACATACAAGACCCACAGGAAGCACAGAGTCCCAAACAAGATGAACCCAAGGAGGCCCACTTAAGGCACACTGTTATTAAAATGCAAAAAGTTAACAACAAAGAAAGAATCTTAAAAGCAGCAAGAGAAAAGTAGTTAGTTACCTACAAGAGAGCTTCCCTAAGACTCAGCTGATGTCTCAAAAGAAACACTGCAGGCCAGAAGGAATTGGCAAGAAATATTGAAAGTGATGGAAAGCAAGGACTTAATCAATATTACTCCACCCAGCAAAGCTGTCATTGAGAACCAAAAGACATATCAAGAGCTTCCCAGACAAGAAAAAGCTAAAGGAGTTCATCACCACCAAACCAGTATTATATGAAACGTTACAGGTTATAGGAGGAGGAGAGTGAAGGAGGAAAAGGCCAAATATGAACAATAAAATAATAATAAATACATATCTATCAACAATTGAGTCTAAAAATCAACATAATAAACACGCAGAACAGGAACTGATTCATAAAGAATATTTTGATCACTGCAAGGTAGGGGGAGTATTGGGGGACTGGATGAAAAAGGCAAAGGGATTAAGAAGTTCAAATTAGTAGTTGCAAAACAGTCATGGATGTAAAGTACAGCATAGGGAAAACAGTCAATAATATTCTAATAACTGTGTATGGTGTCAGATGGGTACAGGATTTATCAAGATGATCACTTAGTAAGTTATATAATGTCTAATCCTGGGGTGTACACCTGAAACTAATAATAATATTGTATATCAACTATAATTGAAAAATTAAAATTAAAAAAATAAAATAAAATACAAGAAAACGATAAGCAAGAATTAATTAACTTTAATGGAGAAAATCACTGCAGGAAGAAAGAACAAGATGAGAAATGGTATCACTGGCAAGGCATAATATACTATGTACGTAAGAAACCCACAAACAGGTTGATGTTGTGGGAGTATAAACTATAGGGAGGCCAGAGAGAACAATAAGAGGCCATACAAATCTTTATAAAGAAGACAGACTTCATCCTTTAGCTGGCAAAAGATGTAAAAGTTAACACAACCTTTTTAGAAAATGCATTCTCACAGCCATGGAAAGGATGGACTGCCAGGAGGCTGTTAATGTGCTCCTGAGAATGAAGGCCTAAAGTGGGAAAATATTTACCAGTTAAAACTGGCAGGACTAATTCTTAATTTAAATATAAGAGAGTGGTAGGAGTCAAAAGCGACTCTCATGTGAGTGATGAGAGGAACGGACCACAAACCAACAGGGAGGTAAGAGGCAGAATTAGCGGGGCTGGGGAAGAGAACACAGCTAGAAGCCTGGGAAGCAGGAGGTGCCTCTGCACTACCTGATTCAAATTGTGCAGCAAGTGTTTCATATACAAGGTTGCGTTTTGAAATACAAGCATAGGCATATTTAAGAATCATCAGCATACAGAAACAAAACCAAATGAGATCAACCAGTTAAAATAAGAGGAATGAGTAAGTGGAGCAAAAACAGACCTTCGGTAGTTCCAATAGGGAGGGTAAGAAAAGGAAGAAAGGGGTAGGAAAAAATACCACGAAGGCAGAAAACAGATCATCAGAAATGGATAAAAAGAACAAGAATTCTGTAGTGTCAGAGGAAACAAGTAGTGAATTTCAAGAAGCAAAGTGGCCAATACCATCCAACATAAGTAAAGAGGTTAGGAAGAAAAAGCCTGAAATGTGCCTCACTAGGAAGACAGTGGTGGTAACTTCAGCAAAAGCATTTCGTGGTTGGAAGAAGCCCAGGCCAGACTGCAGAGGGAATGAAAGGTATAGATGAGGAGGCAGAAAGTACAGGTGGGGCACAAAGAGGTTTACAGCTGTTCATATGGAAAATAAGAGAATAATTAATAAATAATAAAAAAGTAAACTTTGTTTTTTGTACTCATACTATAAACCTACTGTTGCCCCACCCTGTAACATAAAGACTGGCGCAAAGAATTCTGCATATAAATATAATCAGCCCTGGCTGGTGGCACAGTGGAAAAGGCGCCAGTCTGTGAACCCAAAAGTCCCTGGTTCGATTCCCCAGCCAGGGCACATAACCAGGTTGCAAGCCAGGTCTCCAGCCAGGTCCTTAGCTGGAGGCAGGTGAAAGGCAGCCATACATTGATGTCCCTCTCCCTCTCTGCCTCTCTCCCTTCCCCTCTCTCTATAAATAATACATAAAATCTTTTTTTAAAAAACCATAATAATACATATGCTCAACATTAAAACTGCAACTTTCAAACCTAGGAAAAATACCAGAAAAGGCATACAAAATATTTTCTTAAAATGGGAACTCAGATCTTGGAGAAAAAACTCCTTGCTTAAAAAATATGTAGTTATTAAACAAGTGCTTTATATATAGCTTTATTCACATCGTGGCTTGGAAATAGAACTGAAATAAGAATGAAATTTGTAGTTGTTCATAGCAAGTCAATCACGAGAAAAGTGAGAGGAACTATTCACATCTGACAGTAATCACTGCTTTTTTGTAAATATGTTCTTAAATGTTCATTAATTTTTTTAAAAATGCCTCTGCTACTCTTCAGACATCTGTATCTAAAACTATTTTATACAGACTTCATCTTTTTTTTTTTAAGATTTTATTTATTATCTTTAGAGAGAGGGGTAGGGAGAGAGGGAGAGGTGGGGAGAGAAACACTGATGTGAGAAACATTGGTTAGTTACCCCAGTATGTGCCCCAACAACCTGCAACATAGGCATGTGCCCTGACCAGGAACTGAACCATGACCCTTCAGTTCACGGATGATGCTCTAACCAACTGAGTCACTCTGGCCAGGACTAAGAATGTTTTACTTTAAACTGACCCTGCCTTAGTATTGATCTCTTAACCCATTCTTCAAATAAAAGCCAGAGTGATATTTGTAAACTCAGCAAGTTTAATCATTTCATGTCCTTGATTTAAAATTCTCAATGGGCCTTGTGCAGTGGGGTAGGAATGGTCCATCAAGTCACCCATACAAAGTTTGGCCATTTGGGGGTAAAAAATAGTTTTATTTGCATACATCTCATAATTTCATACATAAATCATAACTTTTACAGAAAAATTAATGTATTCTCCAAAATTATTGTATTCTTGAAAGAAGGGTCTAGTCAAGAAACTAGACTACAGGAACAAGGTATAAATGACCCACGGACCAAGACAACAAGGTAGGCACTGACTGGGAGTGGGGCTGGAGGTAGGGAAGGTGGGGCAATGGGGGAATAACTGGGACAACTATAAAAGAACAACAAAAAAGAAACTTAAAAAAAGTGATTATATTCTTTCAGGATATGGATGAGCTATAAAAATTGCATTGGTCTGTTTAATTTAGCTAAAATTCAGGGCCCAGATTTCTCAATAATGGCATTTGCCTATTATTGCTTACATTTGTTAAACGGATGTTTGCTTGTTATCACTATGTTAGTTATAGCCCAGCTCACCAAAGTGGTTAGATCAAGTGTAAAGGTTCTGATGAAACAGTAATGCAATTTCTATAATCAGAATGTCAAAAGTGCAAAGTGTGTACTGGATCTCAGGGAATATAAATCTCCACATGGTAAGACTGGTAATTCTACAAATTTGAGGACATACATCCAAATGGCAACACATTATTGAAATATTGGATTTTTTTAGACCCTTCAAGCCTAGCCCCTTGAATACTGTTACAAAACTTCATCAACCTTTGTCAAACTGAGCCATGAAGTTATATTTACAATAAGTTCAATTTCTAATTTAAAATAATCAACCTTGTTACAGATAAATTGGGTTAATTAAAATGACTGGCTACCGAATATAGTTTGTTATCAAAAGACAAACTTCTATATTTTACTCAGGATTGATACGTTTTAACAGGTTTTTCAACCTCACATCTACTTTGTTTCCTTCCCTTAAGCAGTACTGATTTGATTAAAAGGAAGAAAAAAAAAAAACTTAAAATCTATCTGTGGTCTAGCTTTTCTATAAAATTCAAAAATTGTCCAGGTGTGATAGAAATTCTCAATTGAAAGCAATGAAGGATTTCTATCTGTCCTAGGACATAATGGAAAAGTTCTATTAAAATCAGTAGACCATTTCAAAAACACCTGACAATTCTGCATTTGACAGAAAGCCCCATTGCAAGTACTAGCACATTCCTACCAAACAGTTAGGATTTGCTATAATCTATGAGGCAACTCCATTCATACTAATCATTACAAATAAGGGTAAAGACAAGGCTTATAGTGGTTTTGAAAAGTGATTTTTGACAAATATAGGACAAACGGTATGTAGTACTATTTCAACCCCAGTGTTTTCTAAGTAATAAATCTATTTCATTAATTATTTAGGGCAGAAAGCAGCAAGCATTTTCCACAAAGGGCCAGATAATAAAAACTGTAGATTTTTCCAGCCATAGGATCTCTGTCACAACTACTCAACTCTGCCCTATAGCACGAAAGAATGCACTGGCTGCATTCCAATAATACTTCATGCACAAAAACAAGGAGGAGGCTAGATTTGCTGATACCTTACTGAAGGTAAAGCTGTATATTATCTTTTCTTCTTCAAAAACTAAACTCAAAAGATTTCTCTCTCAACAATATATTTAACCTTTAAAAGTGTTAAACTGTCCCATAAGTTTACATATTATATAATTGGTTCCAAATATTTAACTTTTGAGGAGGATTATCCCATTACTCCTTAAGTAAAATCTTTACTTAGAAAAACACATCAAACACTTAATAACAATGAAATATTTCAATGAGACTGTAAAATTACCTGCCTTCTGTTTCTGAGAGTTACTAAATTCACTTCCATAAGAGACTGAATAGTTAGTTTCCTCTCTCAAAAGTCTATTTCATGGCAAGTGAAATCATTAAAATTATATAAAATATTCTATCTCTATCATTTATCTTTAACTTGAGACATTAATAACATTACCAAAGGGGAAGATATACTGTACTTTATTACAAGATTCAAAATTTATAAAAAAGATGTTGTCTTTATCAAAGCACCCCTTTTAGAGCCTATATGTATGACATATTCTAAAATAGAGTAAATGACAAATTTTTCCAAAAGTGATACATCAGAAAATCCATATATTTGCAAATCACATGAATTTACTGATTGGCAACAATAAATTATGCAAGTCTAGTCTTAACCTACAATAGGAAGAACTGCCAGTATTTACCGGATACGCAGAAGATGACAAGCAGTGCTCTAAGCACTTGGTCTGTATTTACTCATTAATCCTCATCATATTATTGGTGAGGTTTTACAATTGGCACCATTTAACAAATGAGTAAACCGAGGCGGCGAGCAGTTAATTAATGTGTTCAAGTGACCCTGCGTCAGGAGAGTCAGACTTCAGAGCCTGTCCTCTTAACCATCAAGCATACTGCTTCTCAAGAAAAAGGGATAAACTTAACCCAAGACTGAGAGGGTCCACCCTCAGTGGGGTTTTCATAACGATTCTCATTTTCTTAGTAATCCCCGGTGATAATTCAATTTTGTGATGTAATTCTAATTAATTAATAATTCTAATATAAAATTTTAACATCAAAGTCACATAATTTATTAATCTCAATTTCAAATGCAAATTAATTTAAGCTTGCAAGTTTGCTCTTTGGCACACTTTCACAATGCTCACTTCTTGCAGACCTATTATATCATAAATACTGGGAACTTAGGCAAAAAAAGAAAAACGAAATTTGTGCTATGGGTTGATACTAGGCAGACCGAAAGAAAAAAAAACATTAACTTATTTTTCCATTTTGAAAGTACATACCCTAGATATATAGAAATCTATTAGCATACCTTTTTAAAATACACTTTTGCTTAAAGTATTACCAATAATTATAAACAATTCAAGTCACACATGAAAATTATTGTGATAAGGTAAAACCTTTTAGAAGACCACCAACAGTCCAATTCATCTTCCAAGAAAATGTTGAGACAGGAATATTGCAAACCATGTCAAGCAATGTTTGCCAGTATGATAATGGCACAGATAAGTGTCATAACACCAATTATAAACTAATAGTAGTTCATAACTAAAAGTATGTTAAACATACATTATAAAAATGCATGACCATTCTTTGATGTGTCTTAATAGGTATCACCAATATAATTAAACTGAGGTTAGCAATCCCCTTTTGTTGGCAAATACAATACATACATACATACTAATCATTACAGAATAACATATTAGGGAAAGAAGGCTTTGCAAGCTGAAAAATCCTTTACAGACATTAAGATTATCACTAAACATAATTATTAAAGTAGAAGAATGTTCAAAGTAATTTATATCCAAAAATATAAAAGCCAAAAGTAGGTACCTCAATCATGCATACTAATTGACAGAACTCTACCATAATTGGAACAGTATCACAGTCAAAATTTCAAAGTGTGTCCAGGTAGAGCAGCTACCTCGGTACTGTCCATGGATCCGTCACTACCATCCTCACTCTTCGTTACTGCTCCACGATGGAATAAGCACAGAAGCTAAGGTAGAGCAATCTGACATTACTGCAATATTTTACAGTTTACAAAAGCTGTCATTTGTGAAAAAATTAAAAAACAAATGCTGAGAACCCCTGAGCTAGAACACATGTGTCAGTTTCTCTAGGTAGATGTGAGACTAAGTTCTGGGAAACCAGGGATGCGATGGCTGCATCTTTCCTGCCGGGGGCTGACTGGCTGGCTCTCCGCTGTCTCCCCCTTGCCTGCTAGCTGAATGAGGCAGCCACCCTACCCTACTTACAACCAGGAAGACAACAGCAATGCCCCAGGGCCGCACTTTCTGAACTTCAATGGGCAAAGAACCCCCTGGGAGGGTCTTGTTAAAGGGAAGATGCTGGTTTTGTCAGCTTATGGTGGAGACTGAATTCTACACCTACTAACAAGCTACCAGGATGCTGAGGCACTGGTCTGAGCACCAGTTAAAGCACCAGGGGTTAAAGTACAACAGAGCAGGAAGACAGAAGAAGCCTGCTTCCCTAAATGACAGCACAAAGCAGAATCCACCCCCATTCTGGGTTGTTTTGTGATGGAGGATTAAAGAAGCCTACATATTTTAGATCTCTGTAAGGTAGCATCTCTGTTACATCAGCCCAGCCTTCAACATAACTAATGTAGAGAAGTTTTTGTTGCTGTTGTTTTTTAGTATTAGAAGAATGTATGTTAGGCCAGTTTTTGCATTTTAGTTAAAATAATGTCAATATAAAGGTTTATTCACAAAAGTGTAAACTGGTAAAAGCTTTAAGGCCCAATTCCTATATAAAGATAATCAGACTTCCTACACACCATAATTTCTGTCATGTATCATTTAAGTGTTAAATCCCTTCTTCTTACCCAATACCCATTAAAGTCTATACCACAACACTGGGCTATCCTTTTTAAGATGTTATATCAAAATACTAACGTTTTAAACTTTCTTGTTAAGAAACTACTTCAGCCCTGGCTGGTAGCCCAGTGGATAAGGTGCCGGCCTGCGAACCCAAAGGTCGCAGGTTCGATTCCCCAGCCAGGGCACATAACAAGGTTGCAAACCAGGTCTCCAGTCAGGTCTGTGGCTGGAGGCAAGTGAAAGGCAACCATACATTGATGTCTCTCTGCCTCTCTCCCTTGCCCTCTTTCTAAAAATAATGAAATAAAAAAATAAAAAAAAAGAAACTACTTCAATTATATGTAGATATATTTCTATTGTGAACTATTCCTGCAAAAGAAATCTTGTCTTTTAACCAGTAAAATTTTAATGAGTACAATGGCAGGTGTCTATGTGTAGCAAAGAGCAGCTAGATATGTTTACCAACAAATAAATAAATGTTAATTTGGGTGGTCATTTTGCATCAACAATGATGTTAACACAGGCACAAAAGTGGGCACTGAAACTTCATGGTATTGGTATATTAATCATGTTTTTAATACATGTATACAAAATATTTTCATTATTTATATTTTTAATCATCAAAGAAACATTTAATTAATATATACTTATCATGATTTGTAATGGATATATAACTATTAGATGAACAATGAAAAAATAATAAAAGCAAAGAAAATAACCACAACCAGAAAAAGCAGTCAAAAAATTTATCAGCAACAACAAAAAAAGAAAAAAGTACAGCCTAGTCCTTCCTGTAAAACTTCAAAACACAGCAACCAAAGATTCTCTTGGGGTCTGGGTAACCTTACCCCATCCCTCCCAAGAAGCACAACTGAGGGAAGAAGTCAAATCAACACAGTCCTGGAAAAATACCACTATAACTCACAAATTAGAATGAAACAGACAGAGGGAATCATCAGGCAGCCTGCATAGAAAAGATCATGGTGAACTCCTAGGAGTAGAAGCCCCTGCATGTCAACTTAGTCTTAGCTCAAGAAGAAAGGATCACTAATTTCTGCCATTCTAATAAGCATGGTGGACTAAGAAAGAACAATCAGGAGGAGCCTATTTCACACGCTTTGTGTCCTAGGCAGTAACATATACGTGGTCTCTTTTTTTAATGTTCATAATTAAAGGTTAACAAAAAAGCAACCTGGGCGTGGCAGGGTCCCTAGTGGCCTGAAACCCTATGCTTACCAGACTGCAAAGCACTTAATTGCCTACTTTTTTTTTTTTCCCTCATCAAAGGCCATGGAATTAATTACAATCTCATCACTTTAATGCCTTGCTAACTGGGGGTTCTGAGCTGACCAGGGACTCTGAGACAACATGCAATGCAGAAATAGCAAAAAGAAAAGTAAAATTTTTAGCATATTGTAACATATCAAATGTGTAAAATAATAATTAGGACAAACACTAACTTAACAAACTCTTGAAAATAATTTCTACTAACATTGCTTTGAGAGCAAACATTTCAAAGCCCCTACAGAAACAGTTGTTCCAAGCAAAGAAATTTTACCAAAATTTACATCTAACTAAATACAAATACACACTTATGAGCGCATGTGTTTGTATTCTATTAGAAGTTAACATCAATAAATAGAGAAAGCTTTGTCTAACAGGTTATTTCCTACATATTTGTACAGATTACATTTTTTCATAAAAACTTTTTTAACTTCACAACATTCATTTCGGAAATAAATTTCTACTCTACAAAATGCTTGAACAAGTTTCATGTTCCTTGAGAATATAAAAACAATAAAATGAAAGATACTGATTAAGATTACACTAATATTCATTCCATGAGCATTTGAATGTCCACTGTGTACCTCACACCCTGTTGAGTGCAAGAAATACTATAAAAATATAAAAAGACTTGATCTTTGACTTAAAGAAGCATATAAAATAAGACATCAATCAAACTAAACTAATTAGAAAAACTACCTATTCATTTATTTTAAATTATAATTATTTAAAAAGGAAGAATCAGTTAACTTTATCGTGATTACCTATCTACTTTTTGAATACCTAAACTTACATACACTACTATTTCTCTCAAAACAAAACTTAAACTGAATCAATTTCAATCCATTATAAAATGTTGGCTTTATTTAGCAAGTTTTCCCATCAATGCTTAATGTTTCACATTAAGTATTTTATTGGGCAACATGTACTTTTATTAATTTTCAAACTTTCCCAGGTTCTGTTTAGAATTTAGTAAAATAAAAATATTTTTTCTTAACATATTTACTTTATAGCCATGACAAAGCATCTTCTGAAAAACTGCTAATGCATTTTATATTTAGAGGGGTTTGGGAGGAATTAAAACAATGAATCTTCAGATATCTAAGTTTACAAAGAACACTACAAACTGCTCTGAATCTCTAATATCGCTAGTCAGCAAACTAATACTGACCTAATCGCATAATCTTGGCACAGAACTCTTAAAGACATGTCTATTTTAGAAAAATCCATGATTTTCATAATGCTTTTTCCCCTCTCTGGCAACTCCTAAGGGCTAATTCTCTGTTAAAATGCTAAAATTCCTCAGAGCTTGAACCTAGCTTATTCTTACTAATAGCTTATTCTTACTCACGATCTGTGTCACAGATGACAGATCATAGATCAATGCTAACAGAAATATAATGCAAGCCACATATGTAAACTTTGTAGTAGCCAGATTTTAAAAAGTAAAGTAAGACCTGGCTGGTGGCACAGCGGATAAGGTGCCAGCTTTTGAACCCAAAGGTCGCTGGTTCGATTCCCCAGCCAGGGCACATAACCAGGTTGTAAGCCAGGTCTCCAGCCAGGTCTGTAGCTGGAGGCAGCTGAAAGGCAACCCTACATTGATGTTTCTCTCCCTTTCTGCCTCTCTCCCTACCTCTCTTTCTGAAAATAATAAATAAAATCTTAAAAAAAAAAAAAAAAAGGTAAACAGGTAAAATTAATTTAATAATTAATTAATACAATATATTGAAAACATTATTTAATATGTAATAACATAAACATTAATGAGAGATATTTACATTCCGTTTGGTACTAGGTCTTCCAAACTCAGTGTGTATTTCACACTTACAGCACATCTAAATTTGGACTAGACACATTTCAAGTGTTCACATATGGCGAAAGTCTATCAAAGGACAGTGCAGCCTTAACTGATCCCCTCCATGCACTGCTTCAACCATCGGCTATACTCAAGTGACTCCGTATTTATATCTCCAGTCTTCTCTTCACACTACAAGATTAGTACTTCCTAATGCCTAGCTGGCATCTTATTCTAGCTGATTCAAAAGCACCTCATGATCAAATAATGCCCAGTTTGAATTCATGATTCATCCCCAAAAACGTGGTCCTCTTCTAATAGTCCCTAGCTAACCAATTGAGGTGTACAAGCCATAAAGCCAGAAACCAACCCCTGGACACTTCCTTTGCTCTCATACCTATATCCAATCCAGCAAAACATTTTGTCCATTTCACTTCGTAAATATCTCAATTCGATCTCCTGCTCTTCATCACAACCATCACTCACCACCCATCTACTCCGGCCCACCACCTTCTTCAATGCAAGCGTGCCTCAAAACGTTACTCCCATTCCCAGGTAACACTTTTCTACTGCCTCCAGGACACAAGCAAAACTTAGGATGGCCTCCAAGGCCCAAGCTACATGATCTTGCTCCTGAGCATCTCCCAGCCCATCTCATTATACTGCCTTTGTCCTACCCTCCTCCCATCCTGGCCCTTCAGATCTACGGATAACCTTTGCATGACCCTTGCATGACCCTTGCATGTGCTCTTTCCCCTTACTCAGCTTATTTAATTCCCACTCATCCTCCAGATCTTAGGGATGCATTCTCTGGCCATTAAGGAAACACAAAATTTCCCTTATACAGAACTTATTAAAAAGTTCTTATAGAATGATGTCCCTTCTCCACTCTAGTATATTTTACAGGTGCAATGTTTAAATATGTAATTAATGGCTTTTCCCTCCATAAAACTACATCCAGTTGTACTAAGGAAAACTGCCTGCTGCGATAAAATAGTCAATAATTATTTGTTGAATGATTGTACCAATGAATCTATCTTGTTTTTTCACCAAAGACCATATACCATATTATGAGATGGCATATTCAACACACTCTGCTTATACATGATTAGTTCTGGAAAGCATTCCAGACTTCCAAAGTCTCAGTTAACTGCTTTCAACAACACCCCACATGTGAAATACCAGAGCACAACATGATTAAATTCTGCCTGTTTTGTACATCATCCCAATATAGTGCTTGTGCATACAAGAAATATATATTTGCTACATATACTTCAGTACAGACATTACTGTATAGGGTTACATATTCCTCTGCATTGTAGTTGACTATTGTTATAAAGATTATTATACCTTCTGCAGCACTAACGAAAGTGCCTGTCATGACAAGATGTAGTTAGGTAGCAATGATGTACCTAACAAGATGAAAGATGAGGATAGCTATTTGTCCCTACTTTAAAAGCTGCAAAACTGCAATATGTATGGGAAGCGTTCCCATGTGGGCAGGCACACACCCACTGCGTGGGCGTTACAGGGTTACAGCACTAAGGTGCATATAAAGCTCTGTCCAGCCCTGTAGGAAAGGGTGTTCTTGTTCTCTACATTCTCAAAGTCCTTTTTTGCCATCATTATCTTTGATCTCGCCCCTTTGTCAATACTTTCAATTATCACAACACCCCTTCTCTGCTTTGCTTTTTCATTCTATGACTTCATAAATGTTTCTCAATTTTACATAAAATGTTGGTATTGTTAGGAATGCAGCCTGTTTCTTCTAAAAAATATCTGGAAGTAAAGTGTTCTTCAGCTACTTCTAAACCCTACACCTTTCAAAGAGTCAGAATTTCTAGAGAGATGGGACTTAACTATAACGTAAGTCAAAATGCCTACATTCCATTGTCAAAAGGAGAAAACATAAGCCAAAAAGTAATATAGTTCTATTTTTATGATTCTTGAAATGTTACTATGCAATCTTTACTTGATTTAGCAAATGCTGCTGTGTGAAAGAAATTATTTCCAACTTGCTGAGGTAGCAAGTTTCTTTTTATACCCCTTGTGCTTTAGGCAGTCAAGTCTATAGGCAGTTGAACTAGATTTATAGGTTATTCACCAAAAAAATCACTGCAAATAGCACCTTAAAACCTGAAAACTTGCACAGTTTAACAGAATATCTAGTCATTTTTAGAAATTTACAATACCTATAGAAGTAGCCAGGCAATATATAACATATTTTAAGACAGAAGGTCAAGAAAGCTTATTACCTTTGAACATTGTAATTTCACAAACAATATAAACCAAAGAAATAGTTACAAATGCTCATAAAAAAATATTTCAAAATAGAATAATGTCTCCAATAAGCTCCCCTGAAAACCAAGTATAGAGAAATTGGTTTCTTTTAGTGTTCTTCAGCATGATCTATTACTCTGTTTCATCCAAAAAGTATTTTAATGGTTCTGATCTTTCCAAAAGAGTGTTCCAAGGGTACATTTATATCAAAGTGGTAATGTTAAAGTATTCTATATTCTAGATGATAAAAAAATACTATACTTAATATATAACAACCCTATAAAGAATTACCAATATGTTTTACAAATATACCTATGCTTGAGAGCTATCCTGAAATACCTTTTGCATAAACAATGTATTATGTGAGGGTATAGTAGTTATGTTAACGATGCTGCAAAGGTTGTTTCTTATTTGAAAATTAAGATTATTCACTAGCAATCTCCTAGGGAACAAGTGTGTCTCTCAAAAAACTGAAACTGAACAAACAAGAAAGGCACTGGGGTGGGATGAAGACCAGGAGTCTGACTTTGTCAGGCTTGATCATTAATGTGTTTGCAAGGACACTTCTAGGTGATAGGATGTGAAAAGAAACTCTCCATCTGTGTACTAGTCAAAAGCCAGGAATTAGAAATTCCAGCACAACGTCCTGAAGTTGTTCTACAGGTAACCCCCATATAACATGGCACTTCTGTAACACAGTTTCCCTCTCCAACTATTTGAGAATTAGGGGAAACCCTTCTACAACATGGCATCGTAGAAAATGGTTTCACTCTAACACACTTTGAGAATTAGAGAAATCCCTGAACAACATGGAGCATAATAAGAGCTTTTAAGAGCAAAACATTAGGGAAATCTGCCCTGGCTGGTAGCACAATGGATAAGGCAACCTGCCTGCAAATGCAAAGGTCACTGGTTCGATTCCCCAGTCAGGGCACATAACCAGGCTGCAAGTCAGGTCTCCAGCCAGGTCCGTGGCTGGAGGTAGGTGAGAGGCAACCATACGTTGATGTTTCTCACCCTCTCTGCCTCTCTCCCTTCCTTTCTCTCTGGAAATAATAAACAAAATCTTTAAAAAAAAAAAAAAAGGGGGGGGGATCCCCAAACAGCACAGACTGTGTAGGAAGAGCTTTTGAGGACAAAAGATATCTCATTTGAAATTTTTCATCCACTGAAAGAAGCAGAAAGTTTAAGAGTGAACTTCACAAGTGGTTAGCACCATACAACGAAATTTATAAAGATCTCTCAGCTAAAAGCAAGTAATCTAAAATAACAGATTTTTTGTAAAAAGAATAGGATAGAAATCAAGAGTTAACATGACTTCAGCATTAGCTTTAGAAGGTTCAGAGGATGAAGATATCTTATCAAAAAGAAAATGTCCTTGGTTAATGTTGCTCAGTAGTGATGGCAAAAAAAAGCAAAAAAGAAAAAAAGAAAAGACACCAAACCAAAAAAAAAAAAAAAAAAAAAATTATTTAATACATATAATACGTTATGCTTTTGGTGAAAATTGCTTTAATAAAGACATTTCTCTTTTCTCATTTCTATTATATTATAACAATATAATAATATGGGTTTTTCACTTTTGGAACCTAACCCCCCTTTTTTGGTACTAGTTCTTTGTTTCATGCAAAACAGATTCACATAACATGGCATTTTTAGGAACCTAACAACCTTGTTTTATGGGGGCTACCTGTGCTTCTTTGGAGTAGCTATCTCAAGGCAACATGAAGAATAACAGGGCAGGCCCCCCAAGACATGGGTGCAATAATCACTTCATAATCCATACTACTATTGGGCCTCTTATTTTCTCTACCCCATGGTTGTTCTCCTCTAACACTGAATTTTGATAAAGATTCGTATAAGTGATAGCTTTTTTCAGTTGTTCAAAGGTGAAAACAAAGGGAATGAAGTTTGGTATGCATTTGGGCCAGAGGATATCAGTAAGGTGGTAATACCAGTAATCAGAGAAACCCCTCCCCCACCCTGCCCAAAAAGGTGAAATTCGAAGGGGACAAAAGTAAGGAGGAGACCTTTGTGCTCATTCTCTCTTTCCTCTTAGACCACGCCCTCTCCACCAAAACAAAACAAAAAAGCCTGAGCACAATCTGGTTAAACCTTGGATATTAGAACCTTTTAGTTTCTAAGGAAATATGCTCTTTCAGAATCAAATGGAAACACAGTATTTCTAAAGCTACCTTTGGTGTCTTCAACTCAAAACTACTGGATAAGGCAAAAATATACAACACTACAGTGTGTTACATTTTCAAATGTTCTTGGACTTCAAAACAATTAACTAGATTTTCAGATAAACTTAAATCAGCAATTAGGTAAGTGAGCCACTAAAGGTAAAGGTTTCCCTAAATCCAATAACCTCACTCCACAGAATAAGCACCAGTGTCTTTCCCAAATAAGAACATAAATTTACACATCACAACATGCTTTTAAAATCCAGTTTTCAATTTTAAAATGCACTGGGGTTTGATCAACAATTCAAATTCGAAGTTTACACCACAACGTGGTGAAAATGAGTACTAAGTACTCAGGCCCTGTGGACTCTATTCTTGGTTTATGCCACGTAAAACTCTGAGCCAATTCCAGATACCCTGTGTGCTTCAGTTTCCTCATCTGCATGTTGAGGGAGTTACCTACACAATCATTAATTCTATGGAAAAGATCTTTTCAAAACTACAAACACAGCTGATTATGTTCCCTTGTATCTTTTGTTAAAAAGAAACAGGCCCTAAATGGAGTCAGTGTGGTAACCCTGTCAAGACTTAATACCTGAACTAACTGCATTTTCAGTCTCTCCCTCCTTAGAGTACTTTCTGTTTACTACATGGCATATTCTCTGATTCATGAATCATTCAATAAAACCAATTAGATCTTTGAATTTTTGTTTTTCAACAGTTTCTTTTTTAAGTTTCAAAGGTTGATATTAACAAAAAATAAAATTGAAAAAACTCAAAAGATTAGTAGAAATATACAATTCCCCCTTAAGGGAAATCTCCAAAGAGGAAAAACAAAAAAGGCAGAGTGAAGTAAACCTGTTATCTAGACAAATGAGTCAAATCAATGTAGTTATTCTATGCATCTAATTAAGCATTACAAAAACCAATATACCACTTAGTGCATTATTTAAACATAACCACTACACTGTAGAAGTACATAGAACCTTTAAGTTCAAATTAGCAAAGCCCAATGCTATTTTTTGTATGTGGCCAGTAGCACAGAAAGCATTAGGTTTTGTTGATTAAGCTTAAAAAGTGTATGTGTGTGTCTGTGTATCCAGAAAAAGTCCAGCCATTGTTAATATAATGAGAATGGATTGAGTGGTATTGATGTAACCTGACAGCCAAGGAGAGTGGGCTGGAATGTGCACATGTAAACAATGACAACTTCACTGTACTAATCATGGTGGCAGTAGAACCACTGAGTAAGCATAAGTACTGTGTGGCCATTGCATTCAAAATGAAAATGACTAAGCAAGTAGAGCAATGAATTTACATCAAATTTTGTGTTAAGCTTGAACACATTCCTCCACAGAAACTACCCAGATGATTCAGAAGGCCACAGCTGTGGGCAACTGGTGACTGGCAGCTTCATCACGTCTTGTGCAGTTTTTTGACAGAACACCCAAGTGACTCAGTCCCTCCACAGCCCAGATTTGGCACCCTGTGACTTCTGGCATTTCCAAAAACTAAAATTACCTTTGAAAGGGAAGAGATTTCAGACCATCAGTGAGATTCAGTAAAAGACAACAGGGTAGCTGATGGCAACTGGCAGAATCCAAGGTGCCTACTTTGAAAGGGACTGAGGCATCATTGCCCTATGTGGAATGTGTCTTGTATCTTGTATGTTCTTCAATAAAAGTCTCTATTTTTCATGCTACATGGCTGGATACTTTCGGGACTGACCTCATATATATGATATCTCCCAAGGTGGCTACTATTGGGAGTTGTATGTTTAAATACTGATTTCTGTAGGGTTAATGAAGATTAAAGACTTAAGGGGAAAATGTATAAGAAATAAACTGGAATAACAGACTGGTCTATATAGATCACCTATAGTCCCTGAAGATCACATTTCCAGAAACAAGCTTTTCAGCACTAAATACTTCCCTAACCTACTATTTTAGGTGAAACTGATAACAGACTTAATAGTTTAGGTGTTTTAGCATCTACTTCTTTGCAGGTCCTACAAGTAATTAAGTGAGCACATGGAGTACAAAGAAAAATGGTTTTGTCAGTGACAATAATAGAGAAGCACAAGAGTTAGAGGTAACTCAGAATGTTAGAACTGAAATGAGTTGGTCAAAGTTGTTCTACGGTCCAAAATTCTCCTTCCAGTGCTCTTCTCTGCTTTTGAGATTCTGTATTTTAATGTAGTAAGTCTCTATTTAAATACAAGATCTACTGCAATATAGGCCACCTGAAAGCCTAGGGGTTCCTCCTCTTCCTTGGAACAAGTCTAGCCTGTTCAACACCATCAGAAGGCACATGACACTCCTGAACTCCTAGGAAGATGGTTTTTATCAGACCCACAGATTACTCTTCTCCTTATGAGTCAAAGTCATATAAAAGCAACGCAGTTTGGTGAAAGTAAAACATGTGAACAGATAATCTGTAATACATAGTGTAGTACATTGTATAACAAAGCTGGAGATTAGTAACAAAATAACAAAGGGTGGAACCTTGAGGTAAGTTTGGTTAGAGACCCTGGCAAGTGAATGCTAACTGGCAGGAAAGTTCCAAAGTCAGTTTATCGTACTTCACGGAAAACCTACAGTGTAAAGCGCTCTCTGGCACTACAGATACACAGAAAAATAAGACGTATTTCCCCACTCTTAAGGAATCCAAACAAGAACAATTTCTAGTATGTGTCTGGAACCAAAATAATGAGATTAGCCTTTCTACAAGAAGTGAAGTCATGATGAAAAGCAGTAAAAGACTGCAAACGAAATTATAAAACTAGTTTGAAGAACTAAGGCTCAACTTAATGAAAACTGGAGAACAACTCAAATGGAAGAGTAATCCAAGATTCTCCAAGACAACCTTGTGAGGTAAAGAAAATGAAGAGATTCCGGTTGAAAGAACAAAAATAAAACTCTGCAAGGTGAGTTTTTAAACTCTCCAATCTGTCATGGTAACTGTGTTCTACACAGAAACTGTAGGAACAAGAATAATAGCTAAAATCACCAGATTTGGAACTGACCGGTCACCATCCAGCTCCACCACTTTGTAGCTATGTCATTTCTGGAAAATTACTTAACAGTCTCAGTCCCCCCGGGTAAAACGGGGTGCCCGTGGGGCCAAGGGCAACTTCTTCCAAATACGGGTGTTACTATATCACTAAACAAAAAGTTGGTTCACAGAATCAAATTCACATCTTTCAGGGACTTGTAAGTTCCATCATGCGGCCCCAAACTTCCCGGTCTTCCATCTTCATGGGATGCTCTCCCCCTTCCACGAAGCACATGGATGGGGTGTCAGTTCTGCAAACCCATAGCATTTTCCTGCTTCCGCACCTCATCCCACTTCTCCAGGAAATTAACTTCCTCCAATGCCATTGCACATCTGCCTGCTTCTCGGTGCAAGTTACCTCTATTTTACCTGTTTTACGTGCTCGTCCTGCTTAAGGCCTCCCTCTGCCCTCTTCTCCCGAGGACTGTGAACCTCTATAGAGCGGGGCGAATCGTCACCTTCCCACCCATCCTCAGACTGGGTCCTATGTAGGCCTGGAAAAGCGTCCCTGTACATAAACCTGGATGTTTACAACTGTAATGGCCGCAGTTTCAGAAACTGCCTCATGTCGTCTACTACTTTATTGCGTCCAGATCCTAAAAATCCAGGCACGAAATGTCCACAAAGAGCTGGACACGGCCACCCCTTCAGGAAAAGTTCTCCGGAGCACACACGCGCCGTCATGACGATCCTTCTCAGCTTCCCAAGTTGCGTGTGTGCGCGGGACTCCGCTTCATGCCCGTCCGCACCGCACTTGGAACGAGCAGCGGCCGGGGTCGAGCTCGGCCGCCCTGCACTTGCTGCGGCCCGCGGGCTCCCGCGGTCCCGCTTCCCCGCCGCCCCAGGTGCCGCAGCCCTCGCCGCCCCGGTCCCGCCGCAGTAACTCTCCCGCCCCGGAGCGGCGCGAACGGCGCCGCAGGTTTTCCCGGGTCGGCGGCCCAGGCCTCGGCCTGGGCGGCCCTGCCCCTGCCTCCCGGGCTTCGCCGGATCAGCCGCCCGCCACCCGGGGCCCAGGCCGCGCCGCCGCCCCGAGGGGAGCTGGGGACACAGTCGGCTCCGCGAGGCGCCGGGGGCGGAGCCGGGCCAGAGGGCCTCGGGAGAGGCCGGGGACACGCGGCCGCCTCCGCCCACCCTGACACATACCCCACCGCCCCCAACCCCAGCCCTGCCTGGGGCCCCGGTCTGTGCCCGCGGCCGGGACTCCACTTACCAACCCGCCTGGGACAACGCGCCGAGGACCTCAGCCATGGTAGCTGCTTAGGCCGGGGATGATGCGGGGCCGGGGCGGGGGTGGGGGGGCGGCTTCCTACTTGAGACCGAAAAGAAAAAAAAGAAAAAAGAAAGAAAAAGAAAGAAAAGAAAAGAAAAAGAAAGAAAAAAAAAAAAAAAAAACTCCTCTGGTCGGCACTGCAACTGAGCATGCTCAGTGCGGCCGGCGCTTCCGCGTGTGGGTTCCGCTCGCCGAGTTTTCCGAGCGGCCGGAGGGGCCGGCCCGGCGGCGGGGCTGAGGCTGCGCGCGCCCGGCTAATGAGCCGGGGACGCGACGGGGCCCGGAGGTCAGAGGCTGGTTCGTTATCAAGGACCTCGAAACCCTGCCTCTCCACCAGAGAGGCTGGTGGTTCCTTGTTCTGGCACAGCCAGGAGGCTAGTTAGGGAGGTTCCGTGCAGAGCAGGAAGTAACGCCCGGGTTTGCCGCGCTCGCAAGAGGGTCAGCGCGGGGAGAAGCAGGGTAACCCTAGCGGTGAGACGCACAGGTGCTACGGGGGCGCGCGCGCCGGGCCGCGCAGGAAAGGCCAGATTCCATGCAGTAAGACTCAAAGCAAAGGTATGCCCAAGCCGTCTCTGTGGTGGGGGAGAGTTTACTTTCTCCTAAAGACTCGCCCCATTCACCCCTCTTTCCTATCTGCCCCGACGCAAAGAAGAATGCAGTCGATTATTTTTTCCAGTCCCCACAGACCAAACAGCCCTAGTCAGACCACAATGAAAGTGAATGGTCAATCCAGGAAAACCAGCACTTAAGGGATGTGGAAAAGTCGATTGGTTGGGTCAGTGCTCTTTTTTTCTCGTCACTCTCCCGCTGGGCCCGACCCTGTCCCAGGACGGCCCTGTGACGTTGACACTGGAACTCGCAGACCTGGCTCCCAGAGCCGGCTCGCGCGGGGGCCCTAAAGCTCTCCCGGGAGCTGAAGCTCAGGGGCGGGTCCCCAAGTGGGCATGCGCCATGGCGGGTCAAGCGGCAGGCTCTAGTGTGATTGGGCGGCTGAGACGCACGTCGGCCAATCAGGAGGCACGCGGCTCCAGGAGCTGCTCCTGAAAAATTTGTGCCGCCCTCCGCGGTCTTTCTGCCGGGCGTAGGAGAAAGACTCAAGAATGGCCCTAGTTTTAACTGCCAAGTCCTAGAGTGAAACTGTTACGGAAGTTAAATACTAGTATGGTGATTGTTTTAATTGAAGCCATCACCATCAACTTTTAGAGCCGGCTGAGGAACTGGGCAGACCCACTCCTGATGGGGAGGAAATTGACTGTTACAGAAGGAAGAGCATAATTATCCGGGGTGGAGCTAAAATTAATGTAGATTTTTGTCATTTTAGCTAGGGTGGGCCATTCGATCTTTCCAAAAGTCTTAGTTCTAAAGGCCCAATGCTTTCTAGAGTTCTAATGCTATTGTAATACGTTCTCAAGTAGTTTTAGAAACAGGAGTCACTTCCAACAGTCTTAGTTCTAAAGGCCCAATGCTTTCTAGAGTTCTAATGCTATTGTAATACGTTCTCAAGTACTTTTAGAAACAGGAGTCACTCCATTGGAACCCCTACAATTTGGAGTTGCATGCAATGTATATAAAAGGAAACACATACTTCCTCCCATTCTCTCTCTCTCTCTCTCTCTCTCAGCACCAGTCATAATATCCAGAAGTCAGGAAAAGATTTGCCATTCTGAGGTAAATAGATAACTCCAAATTAAATTGCTAATGACTTTTATTAGGTGTGGAATAGAATCTTACCAATTATTTACATTTAAATCAGTGTAGCATGTAAACTATGAAAATAACTTGTTCTAATCATCAGAAATCTTCACTGATTACCTGACTGGTGGCATAGTGGGTAAGATGCCTCCTGGGAACCTAAAGGTAGCTGGTTCGAATCCCAGCCAGGGCACATAACCAGCTTGCAAGCCAGGTCTCCAGCCAGGTCTGTAGCTGGAGGCAGATGAAAGGCAACCATACATTGATGTCTGTCTCCTCTCTGCCTTTCTCCCTTCCCTTTTCTCTAAAAATAATAAATAATATATTTTTAATTTTTTTACAAAAAGAAATCACTGATTAATTGTGAAACCTTAACACATGTTCACATATGCAGTGTAATACAGTAAGAAACTACCATTGCATGGTACTTAAAATTACTTAAATGCTCTACAAAATACTAAATTCCCTTGCTTTAAGATATGCTTAAACTCATTTTTACCAGAGGCCACATCAGCCTCGCAGTTGCCTTCAAAGGGCCGAATGTAATTTTAGGACTATATAAATGTAACTACTCCTTAACAGTTAAGTGAGCGGGGTGGAAAGAAGGTGCCCAGCCAAAGGTGCTGGGCTGGATAAAACAAGGTGGAAGGTGGGATTCCGGGGCCTTGTGTTCGCCCCTGGGCTTTAAAGAATTGAGAGTTTCCACTGGAGAAACCTGGGACAGTATAACCATCAGATAGAATAATTACAATAATCAATTGGATAAAGAAAGTGCATGAGTTCATAGTGCCACTAAAATAGGAGAGGGAATGAAAGTTTTTCTTTCAGAGGAATACTAGAAAATAACTGTAGAACAAAAAATATAATTAGAAAAAGCACTGTTTTCCAAATCACAAACAATGCAGGCAAAGTTCATGGGAGAACACCGAAAGCCACTGGGTGAAAAATTGTAGAAATACAGGATCTTCACTTGTTCTCAAACTGTCAGACATAAATTATAGAAAACATACCGTTACTTTTAAAAACAAATCACTGCTTATACAAGTGAGCAAAGTTAGAATTGCTGATAATGGGACAATCTGATATTATGTGCTTATTCATGTTATGCAATTAGAATATGAGGTCTCGAAAGAATCAAGCCATATAATGTTTTAATGATATTGACATTGGCTTGATAATCTCATATGCATCATCTAAGACCCATTCTTGCCAACATTATTTAAGTTGATCTTAATCAAGATTCCAGCCTGTGGTTTCCAACCACCGGGTAGATCCCCATTTGCTCCTTTACTCTCCTGGGCATAACAATGTCTAGAGACATTTTCATTTGTCATAATGGGAAAGTGGGGCAGAGGGGACAGGGGGTGGAAAGGGTTGTTACCGCATCTCATGGGTAGAGGCTGGGAATGCTACTAAACATATGAAGATGCACAGGACAACCTCTACACAACCAAGAAGTATTTAGCCCGAAACGTCAACAATGCCAAGGCCTGGTCTAGATATAAGCACAAGTTTAAAGGATGTATAGGGGATATTAGAACAAATTAAACATGAGGAAATGGCAGCAAATAAATCCCAAGTGTGGTATAGTCTATAAAACACCTGGCCTGGACTGTTCAAATGAGCCACTGTAATTTTTTAAAGAAAAGTAGAATTCTTTCTGATTGAAGAGATATGGCAACAAAATGCAATCCTTAATCTTAAAGTGATGTAATAGTATCCTTAACCTTGAAAGTCTTATGCTAAAACATTTATGGCTAAAGATTTGTGATATCTGCACCTTACTTTCAAATGATTCAGAATGTGTTTATGTTTATTATCTACATAATAAATACATATACATGTATATACATACAGTGTGGGGCAAAAGTAGGTTTAAAGCTATTCACATGAAAAATAATACAATAATGAATAATAATACAAAATAATACAAAAATAAACTTGTTTCACATACAACTGTAAACCTACTTTTGCCCCACCTTTTATGCATATGTATGAAAGAGAGAGAAGGTAAATGTGGCAAAATGTTAAAAATGGGTGAATTTAATTGGAGGGTCCAAGTGGTCATTATATATTTATTTATTTATTTAAATAGATAATTATATGTTAAATACAAATATATAAATATATAATTGCTTACTAAAGTATATACCTATTAATTAAAATATAATTATACATTAACTATTGAATATATTAAATGTTATAAACATAATACATTATTATATATTATATATATTTACTAAACTGTATATTTTAACTTTTCCTTAAGTTCTAAATTTTTCAACATGAAAAGTTAAGGAAAAATGTATGGATTATAATCATTTATTTCACATCAAAAATTTTTTATCATCATGAGGAAGCTGCCAATCAACTGTTGCCCGTGGCTGCAGTTTTCTAAATCATTTAAATAGTTTCTGCAGAAGAAATGTTCAAGATTAATGTAAAATTTGATGCAGATTCATTGCTCTACTCGCTCAGTCACTTTCAGTGGGATGGCCACACAGTGTACATGCCCATTCAATGGTGTTTACTGCCTCCACTGACTAGTACAATAAAGTCATAATTGTCACACATGCACATTTCAGTCCACTCTCCTTGGCTGTCAGGTTACACTGATATTGTACAAACCATTCTCACTATATTAACAATGGTTGGACTTTTTCTGGAGAGAGCTCATATGTTCTGAACAGGTTAAGTTAATGCCATGGAAAAATGGTAACAGCCTACTAGACAAAAAAGTGGATTTCCTTTAACTTATTCCATTAAGATAAATGATTGATTTACAGAAAATATAAAGTCTTGGAATGAGCTGAAGGTTGGGGAAAATACTAAGATGACGAAAGAGCTTTAGGTACAGGAGGACAAAAGGGCAGAGTTAAATTTATTTAGTCAATGGTATAAATTAACAGAACAAAGACTGAGAATCCATTAACTTCTTTGCCCCTATCATTTCAGTGAAAGAAACTGTTCCCAGACTAAAGAAGAATAGAAGACTATGGGTAAGTAGGAATAGAAAACACAAAAATATATGATATTATAAGAGTACCCAGCCCCTCTAAGGCACAATAAATTGTCCTTAGGCCATTTACATTCCAGAGAATACAAAAAAGACCCAAGAATGACTTACATTAGCCAATGCCAGGAAGCCTTGAAGAACTGCAGAGCTCATCAGAAAATGTGCTAGAAGCCTGAAACAGGCAAAAATATTTTCTGTTTTTAAGGAAGAGAAAAAAGCCCTGGCTGATGTGGCTCAGTGGGTTGAGTGCCAGTCTGTGAAACAAGGTCATCAGTTCAATTCCTGATCAGGGTACATGCCTGGGTTGTAAGGCAGGTCCCCAGGTGAGGGTGTGTGAGAGATCAATGTTTCTCTGACACATCGATGTTTCCCTCCGTTCTCCCTCCCTTCTCCTCCTTCTAAAAACAAGAATAAATAAAATCATTTAATAAAAGATAGGGAAAAGAGCTTTTTCAACAAATGCTACTGAAACAACTAGATAGTATGTGGAATCTAGTTGTTCCAGTAGAATTTGTTGAAAAACTCTTCAACAGAGTTTGGACTACTTTTAGCTACAAATCGGTTTTGTTTATTTGTTGTTGTTGTTTTCTTGAAGAGCTAGTTATTAAATATTTAATTGCACACTACTAGGTAAAGCTCCAAGAATAAGGCAACTTCAGGATTAGAAAACATGGTTTAGAAAAGATGAGCAGATATACAAATGATCTGAGTTCAAGAACTGAGTTCTATAAAGATAAGATACTTTTAAAGTGAAAAGAATCATGCTACCTTCAGTTTGTACACTGTAGGAAAATGACCTCTTTAACCAGATAAGAAAAGGCCAAACTCATTTAAATCAGTACTGCTTCAAACAACATGGAAATCATTCTCCCAACTTTAAAACAATTATTTGCCTCTGTGAAATGACAAAATTTTAACTAACTGAGTTTGTGCTACATATTTAATGTGTTCTTGAATGACACTGTTGTCTATTTATTCAACTACCATTTTAACAAAAATTTATTTAATTAAGTCCTAGGCATGGGGAAATAATAGTGAATAGCATCAACAGGTTTTCTACCCTTGTAGAGTTTTTATTCTGATCATTCAAGAAAGAAATCATGTGTTTTATTTTGTAAGCTAAATATTAGGTGATCACTGTTAATAGGACAAAAGCCTCTTTTTTAGGTCCTCTTTGCCAGAGCTAGCTGGACCCCATTAAGCATGACTGACTCTTGTTTTCAGAGCCTCTATCCTCAGGACCAGGAAATTCCTGGAAGCACCCTGAAGGTGCAGAAGCTCCAGGAACTTAAGAAACAGGCTGGGCCGGACTGTATCAGCCAGCCGGGCCCTGCACCCAAAGGCAACATGGAAACGTGCCTCAGCCTGTAGGAGACCTACTGAAGCATCCAGCCCTGCCACCACCCGCAACACCCAACCAAAGCTCAAGGCCCCACCCCTCAGGGCTGGTGTCTTTCTCCATCCTGAGCCCCTCTCGCCTCTTAAAGAATGAATGAATAACTTGATTCTCTGCACTTTCTTCTCCTTGCGAATTCTTTTCGCAGCCCATGTCACCAACCACCCTAACAACTATGGTTTTTGTCAATTACTACAAAATACAACAGAATATGAGTATAATTGGGGATAAATACTGCAAAATGAGTTACAAGTAAAGAAAGTAGTGTAACTTTTTTTATGTCCTTCAAATGAATGTGTGTTTTCAAAATTAGTGTGTATTATTCTTGCAAAAATATATACAGAGCCAGTAAGAATGTGACTGAGTAAATTTATGTGGCTACTTTTTTTTCTATGAAATCTTGGAGCTTCACATATATCTGCAGTATGGTTGGTAGCTATATAAATATGAAGATTCTTCTATCCTTATTAAGGATTTTATTGTTTGATTATTGCAATATTTATGACGTGTTTTATATTTCAATTTATTATTTCTCTTTACTTGCTATGAATGTCATAAATTGTATTTATATTTTTGAAATACTGTTTCTTCAGTTTAATACTTTACTTGACCTAGGTGTCCTGCATATCCTTTTCATTTAATCATTTCTCGTAAGTCAATGAGCATTTCAAATATCCTTTGTATTTCACTGAACATTTCCAAATCTATATTAAGTAGTTTTGCTATAGCACTGAAGGTACAACAGATATTGTCTAAAGGCTCTTTGCTTTTAACGGCATCTAACTTAAGCAAAAAGAAATAAAATGTATAAAGATACAGAGGATCGTATAGAAACCAAGAGAAGAAAAGTTATGGGCCTTAAGGAGGGGAAGCAATAGCTCAAAGCCACTAGATTCCCACACAAAATTCAGTCTTGACATCTCTGCTGCTTCTTGCTTATCTTTCTACTTTTTTTTTTTTTTTAAGATTTTATTCATTATTTTTATAGAGAGGGGAAGGGAGAGAGGCAGAGAGGGAGAGAGACATCAATGTGTGGTTGCGTTTCCCCTACTTCCAGCTAGGGAACTGGCTGGAGACCTGGCTTGCAACCTGGTTATGTGCCCTGGCTGGGAATCAAACCAGTGACCTTTGGGTTCACAAGCTGGCACCTTATCCACTGTGCCACCAGCCAAGGCTTACTTTCTACTCTTTACTTCCCAACTTGCATGACAATATGTGAGGTCAAGAGGTATTTCCTTACCTCCTGAGTTTATTATATATTCTTTTGTTTTTAATTTAAGTTTATTGTTGTTGTATTATATATTCTAATTCCAATTCTCAGAGACACTAACTCTCAGTCTTGACTCCCCAGGGGAATATCGGGAGAAGTGCTCTGGCATGGCAGTGGGTAAGGAGCACACCATGGGGTTCAGTCAACATGATCAAAGGGTGGGGGCACATTTTACACAGGCAACCAAGGGGGTGTTTACCTGAGCAGACATCCCAAAAGGTATCTGTCACAGCTGTATCCCTTTTAAATATAGACAAATCAAAATTTTATTATGTTATTATGAAGCTTTTGCTGCAGCTTTCAGATTCCCTGAAGCTCAATCAAGAAACTGCATGAAACAGGGTTGAAGAAGAGACACACAGTCCTCTTCACTCAGCTGTCTTGCTAAAAACTGCACTATACATCTGGCTCATGCAGGTCAGTGTCAGGGAGGTCATGGGCCAGCCTCTTTTTCAGACACAGCTACACGTTTTTAACCACAGCTGGGAAACATCCCTCTCCACTATGAGTTCCAATGATTCTGATTCCTCACATATAAAATTTTTATTTTATTGTAAAATATTTAAAATATCATTTTAAAATATATTATATTAAAATAAGTATAATAAATATATTTATATATTAAAAACATATAAAGTTTTTAATACTGAGGGATGGTTTTAAATACTTCAAGCCCCTTTTCCAATCAATGAACAAACTCAGACATATGCATGGGGTATTTGTATGGTCAATTACTATAGAATTGAGATTCAGCAAACCTGAGTTTAACTCCTCACACTAGAGTAACCAGCTGAATCATTTACTTTTCTGGGACTTTATTTTTAATTCAGAGAGTTGGACCTCCACGTAATTGCATTATAAAGTCAACCGGACCCTCCTCATTTCTACGATTTCAAGTGTAACTTTATTTTTTCCAATTATTGGTAGGTTGGCAAATTGTATTTTCAAAGGCGGCTGCACCAATTTACACCACATTCCACATGTTTTCCTTAACAGTAGGACATTTACATGCTTCCACTGAGGTGAGGTTGATATTTCCTTTTTGGATCACTGTAGCTACCTTGACCATTTAAATGTGGCAGGAGTTAAGGCTGCTTGATTTCTCAGGCTAGAGGTCACAAAAGGCCAAACAGCTTCATTGTTGTCCCTCTCCTCCCTGCTACTCCCCTCCCCTCCCGTCCAGTCCCATCCCTCCCTTCCTTCCCCATCCCCTCCCCTTCCCCCTCTCCTCTCTCTCTTTCTCTTGCTCCCCCTGTCTAGCTTATGCCTGTCCTTGGACCATAACCACCATACTGTAAGGAAGAGGCCATGTGTATGTGTTCCACCAGCGGCCTTAGTTAGGCTCCCAGGCAATAATCAGCAGCAGCTGCCAGACTGAGGGTAAATGAGCCTTCCACTGTTTCAGCCTTCAGTCTTTGTCTCTTCCAAGGAGGCCTCAGATGTTGTGGAGCAAATGTCAGTGCGGTCTGCAGTGCCCTGTCTGATTTCTGGTCTCCGACCCACAGGTATCATCATGAGAGAGCGCAAGTGATTATTATTATTTTAAGCCATTACATTTTGGGGTAAAATGTTAGGCAGCCAAAGTAATCAGAATCCGGGATTTGAGAAACTAACATGTACAGACTGTCTATATACATGTGCCAGGCACTGCACTAGGCCCCTGATTTACATCATTTCCTTGAGTCTGTACTGTGACTTAATATTTACTTTTATACAGCATTAGTGGACATATCTGTGGCTTCTTTTATGTTGAATTTTGGGTCAATAATACAACTCCCAAATGTAACATTGTTTCTTGGGAAAAATAATTAATACTGTAAAATGTTCCATTTCCTAGCACTATTCTCCAGAAATGCCCTGTGGTGCATTACTATAAGGTAATGAAAACCCATTTTAGGGTTGATGTTTCTGATGTTTATAGTTTTGAAATCCAATTTTTTTAATTAATAAAATTGAACTCTAAACTGCTTTCCATCCCAAAGGTTTAATTCTGTAAAACTATCAGAATATTTTTCAAATTCCTTCTAAGAAGCAGCATTTTTTAAATGTCTTCTACCTCTTCTTCTACCTCTTTCATAACTAGTTTTCATTTTTCTTAAGCTTTGTTGAAGGCATATGTAAGGGAAAAAATGGTCAAATGAGATAGAGGTGTTCACTCATAATATTTGAAAAGTATACCCATCCTAATTTTTTACAGAAATGCAGCTGGGGCTTGTAATTGGTGTTTTAGGAAGATATCTATCTCCCCAAATCAGTCTTCACTATGCAAAAATAAAATTAGTAAATATAATAATATAGCATAAATACTGATGTATATGTTAATTTCATGCATCCATTATGATTGGTACTACTTAGTTTCAGAACAATAATTTGTTATAAATATTATTTTAAGATATATTTTTTAAATACTTATTACAAAAATATTATTAATATTATTATCACTGAAATACTTGGGATGAAATTCAACCCATCTTGAGTTCAAAGCAGCAATTCAAACTGTTTTATCAGTCATCAACAAATGGAACAGATGTAGTGTTTTGTTGACATATAATATTCAGTGGCATATTGGATCTTGAGCTAGAAACACCAGTGAAAATTAAAGTCATAAATAATTCAATCCTTTGTAGCATCACTGTCTAACCTCAAAATAACCGTGTTCAGTCTAAAGCCACTGGTAATGGCCCAAAGTTCGGCAAGGCCAAATCATACCCTGCCATATATAGTAACAAACTGTAATACAGACTTTCAACAAAGAAAATACAGTTAGCATAATAATGAGGCATTAGCTGAAATGCACACAGAGTTGGTGACCTGGAACAAAATATCTACAAAAAGAATATGTTCTAAAGGATGCTGACAAAATAATTAAAATAACTAGAGAAACAGACCTAGCTTAACACTTAGCAAGTCATAAGTCCTGTCTGAGTCACTTAACCTCTAACTTATGCTCTCTGATCTTTACAGACTATTTTAATATTCAGTTATTCAACAGAATAAACCCAGAGCATTGCCATATTGAATTCTTGTGATCCTGCCATAAGCACCTCTACTCCAATACAGAACTTTGCAGGATTTCCATAATGGCCTAATGTTTTTTCTCTTTGGTAGCTGTTTTGTTTTTGTTTCTGTTTTTTTAATAAAGAACTTTATTTTATTTTTTAAGATTTTATTCATTATTTTCAGAGGGAAGGGCAAGGATGAAGGAAGAAAGGGAGAGACACATCAATGTATGGTTGCCTTTCACCTGCCTCCAGCTAGGGAGCTGGCTGGAGACCTGGCTTGCAACCTGGTTATGTGCCCTGGCTGGGGATTGAACCAGTGACATTTGGGTTCACAGGCCATCACCAATCCATTGAGCCACACCAGCCAGAGCTGGTAGCTCTTTACTTACTGTGCTCTTAGCCTTAAATACCCTACTTTTCTTTTGTGCCTGAGATTTCACTTCTGTGAACTTTCACCTGGTTTACTCAGACACAACTGCTGTCTCCTGCCTCCATGTTCACGTGTTATTTGCACATCCATTTTCTACAGTTCTCACTATACTACACTGACACCATTTCTGTATTTATCCATTCATTTCTCCTTTCCCATTGTGGTATGCTTAAAGACAGGAATCACTATTTCATCCTTTTACTACCCAGCATGGTTACAGAACTTGGTGGTCAATAGTATGAACTTAGAAGATAGACACACAGGTTTGAATTGTGGTTCTGCCTCTTATTATTGGTGTAATGCTGGAATAGCTATTTAGCTTCTGACCCTCATTATTTTCTTCTAACAGACCTCCCTAACAGGATTGCTTGGAGGAGTAAATGAGATAAAATACACATATAATACCTGTTACACAGCAAATACTCCGTAAACATTGGCTATTGAATGGAATGTTTGCTGTCATCTGATTAACTTGAAATGCTTACTCGAGATTAGATCAGACTGAAATTAGTGTAGTAATGCTAGTTGTTCTTTCTGGATTAAAAGAACTTCACACACTTAAGAACATTCTCCACCAAATCTTCATTGTGTGATGGGCAATAATAAAAAGAGTCCATAGAGATACTACTTGACTCAATATTGCCACCTGTTCTGGGACATCCTCAAAACCACAAAATGATTGCCATTACCATAATAGTTTTCCACTTATACCAAATTCACTTTCCATAGTTTTTCTCTATTAATATGGAAGCACATTTAAATTAATTTGTTAAAATTTACATATTAAAATGAACACATCATTATCATTGTAGACAATATTATCCCTTATTATTATATATAAAATATTCCAAACATATCAGCTATTTAATATATTTAGAAATAGTGACTACTGGTAAGAAAGTAGACACCGTGGATGAATACTTTTCTATTTTTTTCTTATGTAATAGCCTTGGCTTTATGCTTAGCCCTATACCAACTAACGTGAAAGTCCATATTCCAAAATATGCACCTACAGGCTCACATGAAACATAATCACACAGGAAAGGCCACAGTCAGAAGTGTGCCCTGCTCAGTGTGCAGGAGAATAAGTGAAGTCAATGTAGCATCTGATTAAGCACCTGCTACAGGGTCAGGAGCCTGAAGCATTATGTAATTTCCAGTATCAAACTCACACTGAGGATGAATTTAATCTGGATAATTGACTGGATATAAATTTACCTTACTCACAACCCTGGACAGAAGTAATAATGAGCTGCCACCTGTTTGAAGCTCTGGCCTGAATACAGGACAGTGGATGAATGAAGCGGAAGTGTATGTGCAGAGCAGAGGTGTCAGAAGTCCTCCTCACAGGAACTGGAGAGTGATTCTGAAATAAGAGCAAAATGAACCCTGCCTCTCCCATCATGCCCACCCCTTTTGTCCCATAAGGAATAAAGATACTTTCCTTGCTCCCCGGGAAAATGCCAAGTAACACTAAGGACAGTTCCTACTACTAAAAACAGCACACTGAAGGTAGGAGGTAAGAACTGAACTGAATAATAACACTGTTCAACATTTCCCTCTATTATCACTGCTCTTCATTTCTTCTTGTACTTAAGCTCTTTTCAGAAATGTCAAGCAAACAGCCAGTATGGTATTACTTTGAAATGCACACTCTATCTACCAATAGTGGGGGGTTTTGATCCTTATTATATATAAACTGTAAGGCTCTTAAAATTCAAGGCTCTTTGTAAAGTCTAAGTAAATCCATTCATTCTCAGATTTAGACCTTCCAACAGATGATAGCTTAAAAATTGGTTATTTTTACTTTGACTAAGTAAAATGGGATTTTCCAGTAGGTATTAATAAGTAGAATTAAATGTAATAGCCCAAGATGTAAATAGATGTGTAATGCCTTAAATTTCAATCACATTGATTCATTAGACCTCAAATTCTTCATTATGCATATTTTGTGTTTATTGTTGTATTGTATAGGTATTCTTTTAATCCTCAATTTAGTAATAAAAACTTTAACTATATATTTACATATACATTTATATATACATATTACATATTATATACAAATACTCATGCATACATATTATGTATGGGAAAATTAAGGAGCTGTCTTCTGGTAATTTCCTTTTTTTGTTGTTATTTTTTGTTTGTTTGTTTGTTTTTAAAGATTTTATTTATTATTTCCAGAGAAAAGGGAAGGGAGAGAGGCAGAGAGGGAGAAAAACATCAATGTGTGGTTGCTTTTCATCTGCCTCCAGCTAAGGACCTGCCTGGAGACCTGGCTTGCAACCTGGTTATGTGCTCTGGCTGGTAATCAAACCAGCAAACTTTGGGTTTGCAGGCTGGCACCTTATCCACCGAGCCACCAGCCAGGGCCTGTCTTCTAGTAATTTTTATGGTGAATGACTTAAGAGGAGAATTCAGGGATTCTGAGCAATTCAAGTCAATAAATACATTAGTTGTCACAAATTTTCAACCAACAGCTATCATTAAGATCCTTGTTATACTATAGGCTCACTGAAAAGGGTAGACATTGTTCTTTAAAAACTGATTCTGTTATACCGATAGGTGCCACCAGGTGGTAACAGGTCAGGGCTCACTAGAGTAGCTACGGAGATGTGACTAACCCGGTAGAGAATGACCTGTCTTACAAAAGGAAATATTTTCAGGAGCACGCAGTCAGAAACTTCATGGGGGTAAAAATAATTTCCAAAACTCTTCTTTTGCAGCAAAACTTCACCAAACACTCTGCAATTCCTTTGATCCCATTGTCACTTAAAGCCACTCCATTTGGTCCCCATTACTCTACTAAAACTACCCTTGTCAGGGTGCCCACAGGCCTTCGTATTGCCAGACCCAGCGTGCAATCTTCCCTCCTCCTTCTTTCGGACCCATCAGCACTGGCATTTAGCACATTGATTCATTAGCCTCCACACCGAGTACAGTTGAGCACTTCTTCCCCCCCGATCCACATTCTTCATAGGACAAAAACTTCATAGAAATTGACCCATTGGAAAGATTTATTTAAATGCACCTATGCTCAGAGTGGCACTCTTTTGCCAATGTGCTATAACCCAAAATGCCTGAGGGCCTGGGGATCTGAAGATTTGCAATATTATAAAACCAGAATTCTACTTCATCGAACTAGAGACATGCATACAAAGCAGGAGGTAGGAAACCTAGCATGAGATGAAATTGTCACAGTAAAAGTAAGACACTCAGGCTCCTACCTCGTATGTCTTGTTATAAATTCTCTACCTGCAAAAGGGAATACGTATTCTAATTGCAGATATTCAGTGGGCTTGCAGCTTGGGGGCTGAAAGCTACTCAGTTATTACCTCCTCACTAGCAGACCATATGTTCACTATGCTGAGAGGCAAAGGACAAGATGAAGGCCTTGACACAGGTCTGGGCCAATGAAGACGAACCTGAAGGAAGGTCATTGCTAAGAAGTACAAATCCCCTGCCCAGATTGGAAACTGAAAGACTAATTTAACAAGATAAAAAGATTGGTGATTAAAGATGATCTAATAAATAATAAATTCAGGCTGCAATGTCTATTGCTGAATTCAGAGTTGGGGAGAGATCTACACAGCTGGCTCTTACTTCCCTGCCTTCTTTGCACCTGCTGGAAATGTGCTGTTACAGACGCAGGTCCGTCAGAGAGAGACGCCTGGTTCAGGCACATCATCTGTGGAGGACGCTGGACGAGGGAGGTCCTTTCAGAGAGGACCACAGTCTGCCAGATTCCTGGCCCAGGATTTTCTTTCACTTACCAAGCAAAAAGCCCATATTGATTCTCATCTGCAGGATAGGGTATGTACTATTGAGTCAGTGTCCACTCTCACTTGTTGCAGAGAAAAAACCATTTTATACTCTTTTTCCCATTCTTTCTTCTCTATGTGACTTCTAAATTTAAATTAACCTATTTTGTAAGAAGGATTTTATGTATTTATTTTTAGAGAGAGGGGAGGGAGAAAAATAAAGAGAAAAACAGTGGTGTGAGAGGGAAACGTCAATTGGTTTGCCTCTCCCAGACATGTGCCCTGACTGGGAATAAAACTGGTGACTTTTTGCGGATAATGCCCAACCCACTGAGCCACACCGGCCAGGGCTTAAATTAGTATATTTTAATCTACAATTGCATTTTGAGTATATTAGGAGTGATTAGGTTTTACATTTATCTCTAGGTTCTCAGGCCATAAGCATTATATCCAGACCTATTTAAAAATATACATCAACCAGGTATCTTAAAGTTAATTGGACAGTAACTGGACCAAACACGGAGTCGTCCCGCTTTGGAAAAGGCAAGAGTGTGCATGAAAGTTTGTGTCATTATGTGCCCAGCTAAGGCATGTTTGGAGGTTTATATATGTGAAGAAAGATGTGTATTGATGTTAAGTTACCAAAGAGTAGACTCACTGATGTTGCCTGACAGTCATTCTCTCTCCTTGGCTAAGAGTATGTATTGTAGTTGGATTTTTTTTTTTTTTTTTGGGTCCCCTCTCCCTCCCATGTCATCCATGCTGTGAGGTACACTTTCACCTTTTGTTCCAGGAAAAAACCTGTGAATCAGCCCAGTCACACTACCGCTTTCCTCAAGAGGATAATTTCATCTAAACAGGGAGTGTGACCCCAGTTAGTCCAGGAACAATAAAACTAGGACTTTTGCTGACGTTAGTGGCAAGAGGATATTTTCTCTGTTTCTACTCTCCTTAAACCTTGAAACATGTAAGTCTGGAGATTCAGAAACCACCTTCAGGGGCCTTAAAATGAAGCCCCACAAGGGACAGCAGAGATGAAAGAAGTAAATGAATTTACCTTAGCCCCTGGCTCAAGCCAAACATGAAAAAATTAGGTTATATGAGCCAATAAATTCTTTAGCCCCCTTGGATTGTATTGTCTACCTTTTAAAGCCATTTCAAGTACTACTCTCAGTTTATTTTAAACTAAAGAGAAAAAAATGACACTGAATTATAGAAGTTTTATCTTAATAATACTTAGGCTTCTTTAAATTCTATTAGCCATGACCTACTTCCTTAAGTAAATGAAATGCAACCATTTAAAACAAACAAACAAACAAACCCCAAATCACATTTAGAAAAGATAGAATACTGATTACTTCACTCCCTATCTACTTGCTAACTTTTCAAAACTCTAGAAAATGAATGCATAAGACAAAATGTGCATATTTTATGTTTATTAAATTAAATTGAAAAATTGAGATTTCCATAGTAGCTGGTGCCTATGACAATGTCCTAGCCCTGTGATCTATAACAAAAATTCAGCTGCCTTCAATATCTTTTTTTTTTTTTAATTATTTTTAGAGAGAAAGGAAGGGAGAGAGGTAGAGAGGGAGAGAGACATCAATGTATAGTTGCCTTTCACCTGCCTCCAGCCACAGACCTGCCTGGATACCTGCCTTGCAACCTGGTTATGTGCCCTGGCTGGGAATCAAACCAGAGACCTTTGGGTTCACAGGCTGGAGCCTTATCCACTGTGCCACCAGCCAGGGCTGCCCTCAATATCTGTCTCTGGGTGTTCCATTCAATTTTATTGACCCTCAACCTGTCAGATTTCTTGTCGCTACAAAAACCAAGATGATAAATAGCTCATATAATTAATTTACATTATCATAATAGGAGGACATGTTCTAGTAAAATATCCCTCTTGCCATGGCATATAGGAATATTTTGGCACAAACTTACCTTTTGCTGTCCTTCAAATCAAAATTTTGCTAGAAACTCCCACTTTGCCAAATTACTGCAGCAATCCTAATGACTTATTTTTAAGGCAAAAGTCAAACTTTGTGTTGAGAAAGCATGGAATATTGATTGTGCCAAAGCCTTGCTTATATAAGGCAATTAAATCTGATATACATTGTAAGCCATATATAAATATTTGTTTTTTACGTTTAATAAATTTGATCTTTTATTAAACAAAGATGCTACACTTTCTTTTTCTCAAACAATTTATTTATCATTTCACATCCTTCTGTTCTTACCTTCATAAAGAATACTTTGTTTCCCCTACTCCATGAGTGTCAGACAAATCCGCAGGTTGTTTCTTAATTGGAATTCAGTTGGTAGGCTCAGAAAGAGTACAGTTGGAACAGAGCTTAATCACCAAATTATATCTAAAGAAATACATGTTGGCACTGGGTGGGATATAGAAATCCCAAGAACATTTGTGCTAAATTTGCTATGCTGGAGATAGACCAGCACTCCGAGCTCAGAAGACACTCCTCAGAGAGCAGATACAATTAAGTAAGCGGTGACATCCATTTCTTTCCCTTGAGGTGTAAGTGGATTTATTGTGCCTATTTTGTAAAACTTACAAAAGAAAGATATTTTAATCACAGTCAGTTAAAACCACTGTCTCTTCCTACTTTGCTCTGGAATTCCACCCCGCAGACATCATGGGGATGTAGTGGAGGCAACTGAGTTGGGGCACAATTGCATTTATGTCATTCATAGCTGTTATTGCTAGCTGTCCATTGTACAAATGACTTCCAGGGAACTTCTCTGACCTTATATGGCAGACCAAGCCAGCATCAGGATACAAAGACATCAATGGTTAATGTGTGCAATCAGATCTGCCTAAAAGATCTTGAAATGTCCTGAAATCCAAAAGCTCATGTATAAAAGGAACTTGAGGGAGGGGGACAGAGGGGAGCAAAAAGGGGATGGATGTAATACAACAACAATAAAATTAAAAAAAAAAAAAAAAACTTGATGGAGGTGTTCCCTCATTTATCAACAATATTAAAATTGTATCTGAACTTTATCAACAAGGAATTGTGAAGCTAAAATTTTTCTAAAATTTCAATAAGAATAAATAAGTTTTAATTAACCATGCCAGAGGAGAAAGGTTGGATTATTTTTGTATTATTTGGATAAACTTTATATTCTGAAATTATTGTCATGTAAAGAGATAATTATCAATTATATAGGCAAAAACTATTAAGAAAAGAGAACTACAAGTATGTGTCAAGAAGTTCATCAAGTACAAAAAATTAGTTAATTTTCTGAATTTTGTGATTTTTGTGTTATTATCTAGGCTTTGAGACTTGTAATTTGTTGTGATTTCTGTCTTTCTAAACACTCATATTCTTAATTTTGTATTCTTTTCTTTAAAAAAGTCCTTCTCCCCAAATTGTATAAGCTCCAGGACAAAAAACTCTGGATCTACATATGCCTTCAAAATAATTACCAATACAATTCTGTTTAAAGGCAAAGTAAAAAATTCTATTTTCCAGGAGTTTCCAAATATCTAGATGATCTGTTAAATTTTTAAAAATCTCTCTTCAAAATGATTATCTTATTAGACAGTTACAATCAAGAATGATATTCCAAGAGCAAACACAGTAAACCTGGTTTACAGGATCTGCCAATTACCCAGGCAATGAAATCTCATTTGTTTGAGGGTTCAGTCCCACCAAAAATTTATTTAAAAGTTTGAACGTACTCTAATTATCATGGGAAATGGTGTTCTGGCTCTTGGCCTCCTTATCATCTGGTTCATGTCATCTAAACATGCAAGTTCTTCTTTACATTTTTTTCAATGTCTTTTGGTCAAACATGAAATAACCATTATGAATTGCTCACCAGTTCCTAATATTCCTCAGTTGAAATTATTTTAGAGTAGTTATTCATTGGGGCTTATAATTTGAGATGAAAAATCACTGAAAATCAAATTTATTATAAGCATGGAAGTAAAGGGATATTGCATAAAAAAAAACTTGACTAGGAGAACCAAGCTGGCGGAGGAGTAAGTGGAGCTACACCAATTTCCTCCCAACACCAAACTGGAATTACAACTTAATTGGGGAGAAATCATCTGGAATAACCAACAGAACATCAGCTGGAGAAAAGTCTTATTACCACGGACAGAACAGAAGAGCCGATTCATCATAACGTGACTGGTAAGAAATGCGGGGACGCGAGAGGCTGGCAGGGCCCCCATGGGTGGCAGCTGAACGGAGAAACTTCTCAGCAGCCAGGGGCTCCACCTGAGAAGATCTAAACCCCTAGCTCGGCTCCCCAGCCTACAGCAACACAGCTGAGAGTAAACAGCACCCAGCTGTGAAAAGCAAAAAGCTGTCAGGCTTAGCCAGTTGACAGAGAGACGAGTTTTGAAAGGGACCATGCACAAAAATACAGAGGCACCCACCTGCCCTGGGCTCCAGCAGAGGGAGGGCACACTGGACTAGAGAAACTTGGAGAAAGTTTGGGTCAGTGGCTTTAGGGGGAGAGTTGAGGGAGTAGCCCGTCAGTCCAGTGCTGACCCATCACCCACACAGTCAGCAGACCACTCTTCTCCAAAGGGCCGGAGCCTCAGGGGAAACCACAGCCCCACCCATAGGAATTAATACACCCCACCCAGCAGTGCCTAAACCTGACCTCAAATCTTAGGTTGATTGGATAAACAACCTAATTCATCTGCCCTGCCCAGAGGTGCCTAAAACTGACCACTGATCAGAGACTGATTGGATTAACAACTAAAGGAGACAAAGACAGTGGATCTCTGGTAGTCTCCAACTGGCTGACTAGGCCCAGACTGGGACATAAGCTGATGTCACCAAGCACAGATCCAAGAAGTGAAAGTGCACCTCTACACCACAGAAGGTCACACCACTAAGACAGTTAGTCAAAGCAGACCAACCTAAGAAGCAGAAACAAACATGAGTCACTTAAAATGGGGAGACAAAGAAATAAACCCTCAGCAAATGGAAAGGAGGAATCCCCAGGAACAGTACAAAATGAAATAGAGGCAAGCACCCTATGAGACATGGAATTCAAAGTAATGATGATAGAGAAGCTCAATGAGCTCAGCGAATTCAAAGAAAACTACAAACTCCATGGAAACTACAAAGAACTCCAGGAAAGCTTCAAGGAACTTATTGAGAACTACACCAGCATTTAAAAGGACACAGAAACCATCAATAAGATCTAGGAGGAAACAAAGAATACAATTTCTGAGTTGAAGAACACAGTAGAAGGAATCAAAAGCAGGTTAGAGAAAGCAGAGGGTTGAATCATCGAACTGAATGAAGGTCAATGTAGAAAAAATTCCCGGGCAGTGCAACAAAATAAAAAAAGACAAGAAGGATGATGAGGTTTTAAGAGAGCTGCAGGACAACATGAAACATAATAACATCCATATCATAGGGATACCAGAAGGAGAAGATGAAGAGCAAGGAATAGAAAACCTCTTTGAAAAAGTAATGACAGAAAACTTCCCTAACATGAGGAGAGAAAATGTCATGCAAGCTCAGGAGGCACAGAGGGACCCACGGAAGTGAACCCAAACAGGCCTGCTCCAAGACACATCATCATGAAAATGGCAAATTTCAAAGACAAGGAGACAATCCTAAAAACAGCAAGAGAGAAACAGTTAATAACATACAAGGGGGCTCCCATAAGGTTATCGGCTGATTTCTCAACAGAAACATAAGCCAGAAGGGAATGGAAAAAAATATTTCAAGCAATGAAAAACAAAGGTCTGCAACCAAGACTACTCTACCCAGCAAGGCTGTCATTCAAAATGGAAGGTGAAATAAGGAGTTTCCAGGCAAAAGAAGGCTAAAAGAATACATCGCCACCAAACCAGCATTGCAAGAGATGGTAAAGGGTCTGCTTTAAGAAAATGAAGGAACAGAGAGAGACAGACAGGAACACAGGTACACTGGGAAAATAGATAATGAATAAGTACCTATCAATAACCTCAAAGGTAAATGGATTAATGCACCAATCAAAATTTAGCTACATAGGGTGGCTGAATGGATAAGAACCAACTTTAACTTATGAATGCTTTAAAATGATCTTGTTATAAATAGATTTTACTAACTAATGTATAAGTTTGTATATTATTTGTATCTGCATTACTGCCAGTTAAGTTTTCTTAGATTGGAATTATTTCACAATATGGGAAAATCACATCACTTGCAATAACTCAGGAAAATTGAATGCAGTTAAGGAAGAAGAAAAAAGTAAGAAAATGTGGTTGCATATCACATATAATACATGCTATCTTTCTTATTCACTGTTACAAAATATATACTTGTTTGTGGATGTGAAATATATAGATCTTGTTAGAAATTCATTGTTTTAAATAGTAAGCAACTGGTTGTTGGTGTGTTGAGAAATCAGTCAATCATTAGGTTAGAGAAGATGCTAAGAATGAAGAACAACTTGGGATGGAATTTGCAAACTACTAAACTCTATGATTTGTGTACATAGGCAATATACTCATATTAGCATGTAACTTAGATGAGATTCCTTTCAAATAGATAGTAGAAATAAACATTTCCAGTTATGAAGGTCCCCAAACTGGGGATGCTTGGGGAAAGGAATGAATGCTATAGTAAACTTTATTATTGAAATGTGAACATACCTAATCTCTATCCCAACAGACTCTTAAATAGTTCAGGGATTAGTTTAGGACCACATAGGAAGTCAACCACAAGTTCAAAAAATAGCTAGAATATATTCTACCAAATTACTTAAATCCTAGGAATTTTAATTTTTTACCTCAACTCAGAAGATATAATAATTTCTACTCTGGGGACCAGCTGAGCACTGCAAGTGCCATTATTTCTGAAGGTTTCAACTTGTAAAACACATGCAGAGGAAAAACAGAGGGTATGGAAAGAAGTAAGACCTGTGCACGGCCAAAAATATATATATACTATTTAAGATGGAAAACTCCAAAAAGAGTAAGTTGTAGTTCCAGGAGCTTAAAATAAAATTGAGTGGTATTATTGGATGGGGGAGGAACTGACTTAAAACCAAATTCATTTTTTACTATGGGCTTGGCACTGTCTCTAGGACAACTTTCACAAAAGCGAATTCTGCAATACACCATTTCTGTGATATATTTCACAAAATTAGCATTCCAGAGTAAAGTAAGTATTGAAGGAAAAAACTGCTTAATTTGCTACAACATATCTAAAATACTGTCATTTAACATGTAATAATTATATAAGCTATTGGCATATTTAAAATTTTTTGTATTAACTCTTCAAAATCCAGCATGTACTTTAAATATGTGTAAAAATATGTATGTGTATAAATGTCTTTTTGCATGTATTTGGCAGTATTGCAGTTCATGTTACTTAAAAGAGTAATTCTTTAAACAACTGAATTAATGTAGGCATTTTGAAATAATGAAAAGAAAGCTGTGTATTAATGTGATTTGAGAGGCTGACAGAAGGCAATAATTAAATGGTTCTAATCACTTGCACCTTGTGTAATAAAAGTAAGAATTACAAAAATAAAAATAAAAAATAAACTCTAAAAACAAAACAAAACAACTGGACTACTTGGCAGGTGTTATTTACTGATTTGATTTGGAAATGCTGCAGTAGAGCAGCTTTTAAACCACTGAAACACCCCGCTGGTGAATCTCTGAAATACGTTCCCTGTCCCCAGTCAGGGAAGTCTCACTTGCCTGAGTGTCTGTACAGAATTCACTGAAAAGAACATGTCCGCTTTATTTCATGGCATGTAATGACTTCATTTATAACATTATTGCACTTTCCTTCTTGTAGTGGATGCTTCAGTTAACGATCCTGTTCCATAGCAGGCTGGACATTTTCCCTGGTGGATAGCAAAACAGTGAGGCTAACAAATGGTCCTCAAAACCCTGAGGACAATTCAAAATTCAAAGTTTGCAGATTTAATGGGCCAAAAGCCTAAGGTTTCAAAGCCATGCATATACAAGCAATGTGATGTGAAGAGCAGCCAGCAATTGCCACTTGGCAACTTTAATAGCCTGAAGTGCTTCTAACTTCCTCGGAAAAGTAGCACTGCCCTAACCCCATTTATTCCAACTACTGAAGAGTCAAGGGCAGAATGGAGACCTTGGTATCAAGAGCAGAAAATTTAGTGGAAATTGCAAAGATATACTTTAGAGAATCGAAATGAGATTTATCAGTCTCCCTTCTTATGCCGACGGGCTGGCTCCTTCATCTTCTTTCCCTCATGGAGAGGACTACACCTGGGGATCTTTTCTCTATGGGAACCTCACCCCACCCCAACCTAAATATTGTGCTCTGTGGAAGTACTGGGCTATCCAAGTGCAAATAGAGGGCTATTTGCCTGTAGGATCCTCACTGAGGACGCCTTTAACTTTGGAAGGTATAGAAGGTGGCAGGGTGAGGTCAGGAAAAGAAGGCTTGCAAGCTCTTCTTCGGTTCCTTGAGACTAAGACAGGGCTCTCTTTTTCTCCACCAAGCTTCTCAGGTGAAGCCTTGGGAGGTTGTGGTCAGTGTTTTAAGCCAATCAGAGAAGAGCGAGGAGCAGACCCTCTGCCTTTGGCATAGTCTGAAGGAATTCTCCTGGACCTCATGTCCAACCAAGCAGGTAGCCAGATAAGGGCTGGCATATTACAGTGCGCGTGGGCCTGTGGCAGGTAAGGGGACGTAAGGAAAACAACAGCTTGAAAGCCGTGATAAGTGACCCATGCGGCAGGTCCGGCTGACAGGAGGAAGTGGGGCAGCACACTGGGCTGCCTACCCTGTCTGAAGAGAACAGCTTGCCCCTCCACTCCAGCTGATTGCCACCAGGCACCCTCATTTTTCAAGGAAAATTGGAAATCTGAATTTTTATGGGAAATCCCCAGATTTTTAAAGTTTTGACCATTCATTGAAACTTGAGGGGAAAAAAACATTATGTTGACTGTTTCCAGGCAGGTCAAGGAAAAATGAACTGTAAACCAGCTGTGGTTTATGGGCCTCTCATTTGTAGTCTCTGCCAGGTGTATACCGAGTGTTACGTGATCTCGCTGTTCCAGGGACTCTGCCGCAATTAGTTGTTGGGAGAGTCAAGCCATCCGAGGTTCCTACCGCTTTGTACCAGATGACGGAACTAACATTGCCTACTTAATAAATACTAGATTCTAAAAACACAACTGGGAGAGATTAGAATTCAAAGTAATAGGATTATTATAATGCATTGAATTGCAACAGAACATAATCATGTTGCTCTCATTTTTATCTCAAAATCTGAGTAGAGAGAAACCAGAGGGATATGTATGTAACAAGGAAATCTGGCCAAGTTGCCGGGCAGCGGGGAGGGCACCCGAGGTGGCGTGAAGGCTGCACCCCCCACAGCGGGGGAGAGGTTGCCCAAACCCCAGGGTGAGGACTGAAGCCTCAGCCCGGGACAGGACTTGCTACCATCGGGTGAGAGTAGAGTGACAGTAAATAAAACAGTGTGAGGCACCCTGTCCTGGGCCCTGTACTTGGCTAGAAACCCTCCTAACCTGCTTTCAGGTCGTGGTGGCAGAAGGGGCAGGGACGCTGCACAGGCGACGTGCACGTCTCGCCCACTGCGGAATTAGCAAAGGTGGACCTGCCGCAGTAGCACTTTTCAGGTGGAAGGTTTAACCAGAGGGCTCGTGGCAACTCATCCCTCTTTTCTTCCCACTTGCTCGCCCTGTAGGAGGTCAGGGACCCAAACCTTCCCAGCAGGCCTTGTGGCCAGGCGACAAGAGCGGTGGCTGCGCTGCAGTCCCACCCAGCCGCGGGCGCGGGTTTACCAGGCAGCCCAGAGCTGGACAGATGGGGCACAGGCACTGGCTACAGGCAGTGGCGGAGGGAAGAGCAGCACGCAGTGAGGAGGGTCCTCTCATGCCCACCCCCACCCTCTACCCCCCCACACACAGAGTCTCCAAAAGATGCCTAGAGCTGGACTGTGACCAGGACCCTCTAAGCTGCCTGGATGATCATGCTGCAGCCACTTGTGTATCTGAAAGGAAGGTATTTTTAAATGGGAGAAGGAATTCCAGGTGCAACCTTGAACTGCTGTGGCAAAGGGTGGAAGGGTTATTTGTCTTTGGGTATTTTAAAGGGAATGAGCTTTGAGACCCATCATTCTTCCAAAATTGTATAGCCTTTAAATAAAAGACTCCTTTCCATTTTCACCATACCTCTGCCTCCCGGGTTTGTGGGTGGTGGACAGCAGTGCTCCGCTTGGCTGTTTAGCAACAGTAGTGATGCTTAGTGTGTGACTCCACCTGCCGATGACAGGTTGACCTGAATGTGGGACTCTGGGGTTCCCTAGTCTCTGGCAATTTCTAAGCACATCTGCTCTAGGTGTTGGCCACTGAAATACACCTGGGAGGTGGAAAGGAAACAAATCTGGGAAGGCGGTAGAGTTTAAGAAGGGGTGAGGATCACCTGAGTTTTGGGGCCATGAATCAGGGTCCAGGGGAGGACTGGCCAAGCTTTTGCAGAGACCATTTTGGGGGGGCCACTATTATGACATTGGTTGGCAATGTCACAAGAAAACTTGCTTATGAGCACTTGGTTGGAATAATGGAGCTGTGGGTTCAAGTGTTATTAATATGCTTCCAGTTTTCTTGGATATTTCTGGTCATAGCTTTGGGTCTGCTGTACGTTTGGGCCAATAGGGGCTGCTCTGTGTTGGCTCCTGAAGGAAGCCAGCTGGGTAGAGTTTTAATGGACTGGACTATGTACAGCCATTATCCAATGTCTAAGGAGGAATTGGTTTATTATTGTAACACTGTGTGGCTGACATGAATTTTAGACTGTTGGGGAAGATGGTCCCTAAATTGTTCCCTAAATTACTGTACCATCATGCAGTTGGAACTATATTGCCAAGAATTAGAGAAATGGGACAAAATCCATTATGTCAAGGCATTTATGTCATTATATATTAGAGTTTCACCAAGGATAGAAAATGACTTGATGGTGCAAAACCTCTTCCTGACAGTAAGATGCAGGGGGGAAAAAAGGAAAATGAGGAAATAAGTCATTAATGACCTGAGTCCAGGGGACACAGGGTTAGCAGCAGGGAGATTTCCCCTATCACCCCTCTGCTAGCTACCTCTGAAAAAGGGCCTAGAGAGCCAATGGTCCCACAACTGTATGACAAAAGAAGGGTTTTCCTCTCTAAGACCCATGAGGGCACCCAGTGTGGCCAGAGAGCATCCCTAGCCAGGGCAAGATGGTTCCCTTTGATGCAATATTCTGTAGGTGGAGTCAATCAGGAAGGCCAGGCTGCTGGCTATTACTATTGAGCTCATACTCTGTTTTCTGCTTCAGACTTTACTGAATTGCAGGAATTCCAACCCTGCATAGAGGGAGGATCCTCAGAAGAAGGGAGATTTTATCACCTCAATTTTTGCCATTCATCATCCAAACTGGGCTGATGTATGGGCTGTCCTTTACATCCTGCTAATGGCAGATGAAGTGTGGCTGGTTATAAATAAGGCTAACGAAGGAGAGCCATGCCTTCATTGAGAGAATCCCAATGGGACCCCCATCCCAGCTGGGACTATTCCCTTGATGAAACCTAATTGGAACCCAGATGGGGTTTAGCAGTCCTAGAATATTACACAAGGTATGTGTTGGAAGGGCTTAAGAAAGGGGTGCCTAAGCAAAAGAACCTGAATATGATACTGGCTATTCAACAAAAAACAGATAAGGATCCCTCTGAATTTTTAGAAAGAACCTATCAGGGCTATCGGAAGCACACTGGTGATTACCCAGAGGTACCAGAAAATGTATAGATGGTGAATATGACTTTTATTGGGAAAATTGCCCTGGATATCAGAAACTACAGCATTTAGATGGGGCATTGGGAATGAATCCCTCCCAATTGGTGGACATATCCTTTAAAGTTTACAATGCCTAGGAAGCAATGAAGTTAGAACAGGCCACCGTTTTCTTAGAAACAGTGTGGCGAACCCTGGTTGGTAAAGCTCAGTATATTTAGCACCAGCCTGCAAACGAAAAGGTTACTGGTTTGATTCCTGGTCAGGGCACTTGCCTGGGTGGTGGCCAGCTCCCTCATTAAGGACATGCAAGAGGCAATTGATCACTGTTTCTCTCCATTTCTTTGCCCTTCCCTTCCCTCTCTCTAAAAATAAATATATAAAATCTTAAACAAACAAACAAACAACCAGTGTGGAGAAACCAGAAGAAGAGATGGAACCTGAAAGAAGGAGGAAAGAACTGCTCCATGCCAATATTTGTGTTTATTGCAAAAGGAAAGTGCCCAAAACTCACAAGGAAAAATACAGAGGATGAAAACGCTCACTGAGAAATACTAGACAGGAAAAGGGGATCTGATGACAAATGAGGAGGCCCAAGGGCTCCCCTGGACATCTCCCAATTGGTTATCATTTTTCCAAAGGAGCCTCAGGTACAATTGATGGTGGGAAATAAGCCAATTGATTTCCTTAAAGAACAAGGGCTACATGCTCAGCATTAAATACAAAGTTAACCAAGAAAAGTTTGGATGCAGTAATTGTTACTGGAGTGAGTGGACAATTATAAAAATAAGCATTCCTTCAACCTCTAGAATGCCAGCTTGGGGATCAAAAGCTAATTCAAGGCCCTGGCTGGTGGCACAGTGGATAAGGTGCCAGCTTGTGAACCCAAAGGTCACTGGTTCGATTCCCAGCCAGGGCACATGACCAGGTTGCAAGCCAGGTCTCCAGCCAGGTCCATAGCTGGAGGCAGGTGAAAGGCAACCATACATTGATGTCTCTCTCCTTCTCTACCTCTCTATCTAAAAATAATAAAATAAAATCTTTATTTAAAAAAAATAAAGCTAATTCATAGTTTTCTCTACATGGCAGATTGCCCCATTCCTTTGCTGGGCTGAGATTGCCTTTGTAAATTGCATGCACAAGTAACTTTTTCTCCTGAGAAGCAGCAACTATGCGTAAAAGTTTGGCTGGCACAGGTTATTCAGTTTCTGGCGCTCCCAACTTGCCTGGAAAGACCTAGAGGCAAACTCTTCCCACCAGAAATCAATGAGCAGGTTGATCAACCTGTTTCTGTTGACAGAACCCAAGGTGGAGTGGTTAACATCCCACCTGTTCAGGATACTTACCCTATGGTGCCCAACACTACAGCTGTGTTAGAGAACCCGTATGTTGCCTTACAGACTACCACTCCCTTGAGCCCGGCCACCCTGAAGAGTTAAAGTGGAAATAGTACCAGTGGGGATCTGGCCAGATCACTAGGCAGAGAGGAGGGGGGTTCCTGAGGCAGCATGAAAGGCTGCATTCCCTGAAGTGAAAAATGGGTTTCAGGAACTCCCAAGAAGGTGGATTGAAGCTACAACCAGTATGTAACATACACCTGGGTGAGGGTAAACAAATCAGTGCATAATGCCCCACCCTGGGCAGAGACGCTGTGCCCCTGTACATGGCTAGAAACCCTCTTACCCACTTCCAGCTTATGTTAGTAGGAGGGGCAGAGACACTGCACAGGCTGATATGCACCATTCTAGCTCATGGGATTGGTTAGGAAAGTTGGATGCTTCCAAAGTCACAGGATTTGGGGGCAGGTGATTTAAGCAGAGGGTACACAGAAACTTACCACTCTTTCCTTTTTCTCACTTGCTCTCTCAGTGGTCAGGGACATGAGCTTTTCTAGACCAGTGGGCCCTGGAGATCATGTAGCCAAGAATAAGCCCCACACCCCTCCCCATGCAAGAAGCAGCAGCGGTGCTGGTGATGGGCACTGTGCTGCATGGTCCCACCCAGCCATCCTCACAGACACACTGGTGAGCTGATAGCCAGAGGGACAGAGCACAGGCACTGGAGGAAAAGGCAGGGTGCAGCAAGGATGCCAGCTCCCACAACTTCAAAAGTCACCTGGAGCCGGACTGGGACCAGGAACCAGCTAAGCCACCTGGATGATTGTACAGCCATCTGTGTATCCCAAAGGACAGTATTTTTAAATGGGAGAAGGAATTCCATTTGCAGCCTTAAACTGATCTGACAAAGGGTGGGGGAATTATTTGTCTTTAGGAATTTTAAAGGGAAGGGGCTTTGAGGCAGAAGCCCATTATTCTTCCAAAGTTATGTAGCCTTTAAATAAAAGTCTCCTTTTCTTTTTCACCAAACCTCTGCCTCAGGAACTGTAAGTGGTGGGCAGCAGAACCTCACATGACTGTTCAGTAGCATAAAGACTAAGCTGCAAACTGTAGGGAATTCATTAAAGTTGAAGTGCTATAGAACACTTAGGTTGATCATACCTAATGTGGGTATTTTGAAGATAAGTTTTTATTTAGGTTAAATTATTCAATACTCTGATTTTTAGAATAAGCAAGGTTGGTACCCTGAAAAAATAAATTATGTTAGATATGAAAGTAATCATAACAATTTCTATCTATAGAAAATCTGAAAGTAGACCATTATTATATGAGCTATCACAATATGATTTAACTCAGAAGAAAACCCCTAAAAACTATAGCATATATGCTTCATTTTAGAAATTTCATAAAATAGATACATTTATTAGGAGAAAAATGCATGGGTTAATTTAAAGAAAATAAGCCCCAATGCTCTCTGCAGATAATTTAAAAATCACTTATCAGAAGCTCAAAAAATGTGTGGCAGGAATTAAAGAGACTGGATTTCTGGAAGAAAAAAATACTCTGTGATTGATTGCAATGTCTGAAATAATGCAACATCAAAGATACTCTTACAGAAAAAAACATAGAGCATTTCTTTTAAAAATGTAAAGATTACTCAAGGAGGAAATAAGCTGATAATGAAATTATGTGCCAAAAAGTATACAGGGCTAACCTTGGTTTAATATTTGAGCAATGTATAGAAACACACACAATCATGCAAGTACCAATAAAACAAATCCGAAAAGTCAATGAATTGATCAATGTGAATGGGTTAATGTCTTCGTTGTGATGCTATACTATTGTTTTTGCAAGATGGTAGCATAGGGGAGATTGGGCAAAGAGTATATGGTATCTCTATATATTACTTCTTACAACTGTATGTATGTTGTAAATTAAATTTTAAATTTTAGAACAAATTTTATATAAGATGTAAAATATCAGTAAGTTTCTAAAATATTGAAAGACATGATTTCGCTAGATAGGCATTTATTAATCACAGTACAAAACTCATACAGAAAAGAAGCGAAATGAAATGAGTTGTTCGCTTCGGTCAGAGAAAGACATTAGAGAACTTACTCCATAATATCCTTTGAAAGCTGGCACTACACCAAATATTGGCGACTACATATGCTAGTTAGTAGTAGTTAAGTTACTATAGTTCATAACCTGTAACTTATTGCTCTTAGCCACTCTTAGCCTGAGGGTAGGTATACTGCCTTCTTACTGGGCACATAATAGATATTCAGTAAATGCTGATTTTCTAGGGGAGAAAGGAGGAAAGAAGGAGAAGAGTTTAGTCAAAGAACTAGCATGAATGACCCATGAGCAACGAAGTGGGGATTGACTATGGGAGAGAGGGCGGGGTGGAGTGGGCAGGGGAGAACAATAGGGGAGAATGGGACAACTGTAATACAACAATTAATTTTAAAAAAAGAAACAGCTTGTCTAGGTAAAAATAAATCTGTCTAAATTTATTGGGGCCACAATAAATTAGGAAATTAACTTAGTGAAAACTGATTTGAATCCTAATTAAGCATAGAATATACCTTTCTATTTATTCAAGTGACCTTCTTTGTGCTTAAATGTTTTCTTCATATAGGCATTGCACACTTATTTAAAAAATAGTTTGGAACTTTAATTTTTTGAAACATTTCCAAAAGCATTAGAGTTATCTTTTTAAAAAGGTTTTACAAAATTCCTGTAAAATTGCCTCGGCCTGGTAATGCTTTTATATCAAACTTTGACAACTGCTATTTATTCTTGAAAATTGGTCTGTTTACATATTTTATCTTTTTATGGTAATTTATTCATTTCATCAATGTTTTTCAATTTTTGGCATAGGGTTGAATCAAGTAATCTCAGAATTCTTTGAATGTCCTTTCTTGGATTACTTTTATACTGTCATTTATTAATCTATGTAGTTACATTTTTCATGTATTTTTCTTTATTTATTTAACTACGTTATGTGCTCTATTTTAGTCCTCAAATATTCAGGTTTTAAATTCATCAGTTCCATTTTCCTATTATTAAAATTTATTAATTCCGCTTTTGTATTTATTAATACTTTCTTTTAAAATATTTCATTTATTTTGGTTTTTAAAACCTTTTAAAATGATTGCTTAATTAAATTATTTTTATTTCTTCTTTTTCAAGTAATATAACTTCAATAGGGCTTCAACTATTTTTGAGCAGTTATATAGCGTTTTCATTATTATTATCATTATATTTTTATTTTATATTTTAAATTTATTTAATTTTTGGTAATGCTATTATAGTTGTCCCAATTTTTCCCCCTTTGCCCCTCAACTTGTTACCCACCACTCCCTCCAGAGATCTTGCCTTTTTTGTTCATGTCCATGGATCATGCATGTAAGTTCTTTGGCAACTCCATTTCCTATACTTCTTAACACATTGTTGACCAGCAATTTTACAGCAAAAGCTAAAGCAAGTGCAAGCATGAGTCAACTTGTTATTGGTCAATAATGTTTGGGCTTCAAAATACGAGCTTTTTCATCACCGGTCAACAATGTGTTAACATCTTCATGTTCTGCACCAATTTGTACTTCGTAATTTCTCCACATTTTTCCCCATCTCCCCAGACCCACCTCCCCACTGACCACCATCCCAATGTTCTCCATATCTATGACTCTGTTTCTGTTCTGCTTGTTTGCTTAGTTTGTTTTTTAGATTCAATTGTTGAGAGTTATATATTTACTGCCATTTTAATGTTTATAGTTTTTATCCTCTTCTTTTGCTTAAATAAGTGTTAACATTTCATGTAATAATGGCTTGGTGATGAAGAACTCCTGTAGCTTTACCTTGTCTGGGAAACATATTATCTGCTCTCCAGTTCTAAAGGAAAGCTTTGCTAGATAGAGTAATTCAGGTTTTAGGTCCTTGTTTTTCATCACTTTGAATACTTCTTGACAATCTGTTCCAACCTGCAAAGTTTCTTTTGAGAAATCAGCTGACGAACTTGTGGGAACTTCTTTGTGGGTAATTATCTGCTTTTCTCTTGCTGCTTTTAAGATTCTCTCTTTATTTTAAATTTTTAGCATTTTAATTATGATATATCTGGTGTGGTCCTCATACATCCATCTTGTTTGGGACTCTCTGTACTTCCTGGATTGTATGTCTGTTTCCTTCACCAAATTATGGAAGTTTTCTTTTATTATTTTTTCAAATAGGCTTCTAATTTCTTGTTCTTTCTCTTCTTCTTCTGGTATCCCTGTGATACAAATGTTGGAACATTTGAAATTGTCCCAAAGGATCCGTATACCATCCTTGATTTTTTGGATTATTTTTTCTTCCAAATAATGTCTTTTTCTTTTTTATGTTCCTAATCATTGATTTCATTCTTCTTCTTCTTTTTTTTTTTTTTTTAAGATTTTATTTCATTATTTCTAGAAAGAGGGGAAGGGAGGGAGGCAGAGAGGGAGAGAGACATCAATGTATGGTTGCGTTTCACCTGCCTCCAGCCACAGACCTGACTGGGGACCTGGTTTGCAACCTGGTTATGTGCCCTGGATGGGGAATCGAACCTGTGACCTTTGGGTTCGCAGGCCGGTGCCTTACCTGATTTCATTCTTGGCTTCATCCACTCCATTGTTGATTCCCTGTAAATTATTCTTTATTTCAGTTAGTACATTCTACATTTTCATCTGGGTCCTTCTTATGCTGATGAAGTACCCAATGAGTTCCTTGAGCATCCTTATAACCAGTGTTTTGAACTCTGCATCTGCTAGATTGCTTATCTCCATTTTGTTCAGTTCTTTTTTCTGGAGTTTTGTTCTCTTCCTTTATTTGGGCCATATTTCTTTGGCTTCTATTTTTTGTAGTTTCCCCATGTTTGTTTCTATGTATTAAGTAGAGCTGCTTTGACTCCGTGCCTTAGTAGTGTGGACTGATGCTGCAGGTGTCCTATAGGGCCCAGTGGCACAGCCTCCTTTATTTCCCAAACTGTGTAGTCTAGGTGCTCCCTACATGTGGGCTGAGTACTCCCTCCTCCTGTAGATGACTCTTGATTGCTGTCAGCAGATAAGGGATTTACCTAGTTCATACAGCTGGTAGGACTGGCTGTCCACCTTCCTCAGTGGCTTGTGGAGGTGGTTGGCTGGTGCTCCAACGTGGTCTGTGGCTTTCTGCTGGGTGAACAAGCTCTGGAGTTCCCCAGTATTGCCAGCCAAGGCCATCCTCCACCGTGTTCTGTCCGGAGCCCATTGGCTTAAGCTATGAAATGATCAGCAGATGGCAGCTGGGCCTGGGGCCACTCAGTGAAAGATATGGGGGCTGGGCTCAGCTGTTGCCTGTTTGAGCAGATTTAGGAAGGTCTGAAGCCTGTGCCTAGCCCAGCCCTTTGTGTGGAAAGCCATTGTTATCAGAGTGAAAGAGCAAGTTGGGTGGGGCAGGTTTTTAGGTAATCATCAGGGTGGGGTTTACTGCGTGAGCAAGGATAATGGACCCACACTGGGTCTCCAAGTGAGGGAGGGCTCAGAAAAGGTCAAATAGCTGCTATCTGCAGTCCTGTATAGGGAGAAGCTGTCCTTCAGCTCTCATCCTGATATCAGACACTCCATTTCCTCCCTTGTTTCCAATATACTACAAGTATATTGATATTAATACCTTTCTTTGCTTAAGGGCCTTTCCTTTTAGTCTTTCTAGCCCATCTTAAAATTGGCAATAAGATGTAAGTTTTGTTATTGCTATGAAATGACTAGATGAAAGAGTATATTTATTGTTCATTTCCTTATTGAATTTTTTGGTAGGGTTACTCTATGATCTAACTATAAACAATTTTCATGACTGTTCCATGGGTCATTAAAGACAAAGTGTATTAAATATTTTCAAGAACAGATTTCAACATGCATCAATGAAATTTTAAAAAATAATAGTCATTTAACTTCAAGGGTCTCAGTTTCTTTTACCTTTAAGTGTCCAAAACTAATATTTAAAGAGATTAACTTTTAATACCTACTAATCTGAGACAGAACCATGACATCTTGAATCAAACACAAGGTTGAACAACAAGATGATAGTTCGCAACCTTAACTTTCTGTGGTAGATGTAAAGACAGTTTCTTTATGGGAGGAAAAAGCATAGGAAAAGACAATAGGATGTACTACGGACTCCCTGATGTGTTATTGTCAGCCTTAGTTCTCCCTGGACCAAGTTCAGTTTTACCCAGCATCTCATAGAAAGGCAAACTGAAATTAATATCCAATGTAATTTCATGGTACAAAAAACTGAAAAGGCTCTTTTTCCTCCATTTCTCCTCCATTATGGTCTCATCGCTATGTCTCTTGTTGCCATTTTTTGATGTAACGTTGACTATTGTTGTATTTCTTTAACTCAACACATAGTTTGTGCCTACCTCATGCCAACATGGTGTTAAGTCCTGAAATTAGTGCCCAAGAAAGAACTCTTATTGGAAGTTATAAAATTTTGATCTGTTTGGAGAGACACAAGCTATGGAAGTTTAATCAATAACGGAGGGAAGCTGTCTTACTATAGCTTCTTATTACCTCCAATCTGGAAAGGCAACAACAAACATACTTTGTGGTTTGCACAGTTTTTATTTATTACATATCATTTTCTCCTTCAGCCAGATTTGTGGCTTATAAAAATAACTAAATATTTGCTTACAAATTGTTATAATGAAAATCTGTAGCCTGCTGCAATAAGATTCATGGTCATGATAACCTTGAAAGCATTTGTTTGCATTTGGAGTGTGGGGAAATCATTTAAATTTAACATTTTTGCATAAATTATGTATATGTTGTGTCCAAGATGCAGTGCAAGTATGACAGCATTTTTTAGAAGTGAGGCAGAAGTTTAAATTTATAAATACCTCTTTACATTTTAGTGGCACAAGATATAGTTTTCTAGAAAGCTGTATTTTTTGTTGTTCGAATAGCAGTTAGCTGTTTTCACACTAACAGATGGAACCAACGCATTGTGAACATTTTTATTAAAACAGCAAATGAAGCTATGAAAGAAGTGTCACATTGCCAAGCATTCATCTTGCAAATTAAATTCTACAACTTAGCAGGTGGTTTAAGTTCCCTTTAGAAATTTAAAATCAGCTTATTTCATTTCTCTGCGGTTTAACAGAGACACAGGTTCACTCCTGCATTCACTCACACAGAATCTGTTTGCATGTTTCTTAGGATTGACAGTTGGGAAAATGTTTGCCAACTCTCACTCAGAACGGCTCATGATTGCCACATTCAGACGGCTGAGTCTTCAATTTCCTTCAGTATTGAAGACGACTATTTCCCCCTGGAATCTATTTGCAAGGTTCTAATGGATCCCAAAATTTAAAGCCCAAATTTAGCTAGGTTTTTTTTTGTTGTTGTTGTTTTGTTTTTGTTTCTTACCATTTTGATATATATTATCACTTAGTGTGCTGGCACTAAGTTTCTAGTATAAAAAACTCCAGTATTAGTTGGTAGTTGCTATAGACTGAAAGCTTGTGTTCCCCCAAAATCCTTATATTGAATCCTAATCCCCAATGTGATGGCATTTGGAAGTGGGGCTTATTGGAAGTGATTCTTTCATGAATGTAATTCTTTCATGAATGGGAACGGAGTCTTATAAAAAAAGACTCCGAAGAGTGTCGTTTTCCACGTCTGTCATGTGAGGACCCATTGAGAAGTGTCATCTATGAAAAAAACAGGTCTTCACCAGATACTTAATACTCTGGCACCTGGACATTAGGCTTCCCAGCCTTTGGAACTGTGAGAAATAAATTTCTTTTGTTTATGGCATTTTCTTACAGTTGCCTGAACTGCTACCAGTTTCAGGCAGTGAAGTAATTGGCACTTCCACACCTCCACAGGGCTGTACTGATAAACAATTGTAAATCAGATACATTACAGGTCCTTTCAAAGGTAATGAAGAACTACGGTTACTGCTTCTAATGTCACTGCCATAAGATTAATTTCACAAAAACATCATTATTCCTCCAAAAAAAGTTTTCAATGATTTTCCTCTACCTACAGAATAAAACTTAGACTCCTCATTCATATATGCCTTCAATTTTGCCCCAGACCATTTTTGCAACTACTTCTCAACATATTTTCCTGTTTCAGGTAAACTGGTCTATTTATTTATTCATTGTCTCCTGAGCAAGTTAGTACTATTTGGTCTGCCCTTCTGTATACCTGTACCAATGTACCTTTCTTCTACTCTTTGTTTAAAACCTTCTTTTCCCTGCAGTTACAGCTTCAATCACAGCATAGTGAAAACCTCCTTAACTATCTTAAATTACTCTTATTTCTTCTCTTTTAAGCCTCTCCAGCACCACTATTATATGGTAGCTTGCATTGTTCTTTATTTTCCATGTACATATTTTAGCTCCCCAATGAGAATGTAAGACCCTGAGGGTAGAAGATGCCATTTTACACACTGAATTCCCAGCACCCCAGCATCTAGGACATAGTGATCAGCACTATGACGATGTAGGGCTAGCTCACAGCTTTTGGGGCTTTACTTTTAGCTAAAGTTTTGCTTGCCCCACATGCTTTCTCATGCTTTTTTTTTTTTTGGACTCCAATTTCATTCTATGTGAAGTTGTCAATTTTAGTGCTCAATTTGTCCTGACAACCTAGTCAACAACCTCGGGATACCTGGAAATCCAGACAAAAATTGCATTCTCACTCACACTGTGTCCAGCGTCGTGCTTTGGGCCAGAGCTCTTCTCCATGTTATATTTATTCTGAATATTCATTTTCAGGCTTATATTTATTTTGAAACCCAATCTTGAATATCGTCAATGAAGAAGCAAAGGGATAAAGTGTGGAATACCATAAACTAGCTTTTAAAACTTTTACATGGAAGGGACACACATGCACAGGCAGAACATTAAATATATATATCCACGAAATAGAAGTGAAAACCCGGAGTTAAATATTTACATTTGTGATCAATTAATATTTTGCCAAGATGCTGAAAAGATACAATGGGGAAAAGAATTGCCTTTGCTACAAATGGTGTTTAGACAATTATATAGCCACATAAAAAATAATTAAGGTGAACCACTACCTCACACGATATAGAAAAATTCATTCAAAATGGGTCATAGACCTATATGTAAATAGTGATTGTAAAATATAAGTGTAAGATGTAAATGTAAAATATACATGTTAAATGTAAAAACTAAAATCATATATTTTTTTGCCTTTTCACTGAATTTATTGGGGTGACACTGGTTGACAAAATAATACAGGTTTCATGTGCCCTTGGTCTCTAAGTCCACAAGTAGGCCTCTAAGTCTCTAAGTAGGCATGAGTCTCAGAGTAGGCTCCTAGGTACAACTATTGATACAGTTGGACCTGTAACATAAGTAGGTTCTGTAACATAAGCCGGGCCAACCAGTCCTTTTATGGGATGGAAGAATGTTACAAGCAGAAAAATCAGGATTACCAAATAGCAGGAGGGAGGGTTTGGGTCTATCAGACACCACAATGTAAGTTATCAGCATTATGGAGACAGTTGCACCCAGGTATGACTTTCAACCCCTCAGTTTTCAAGGGGCAGAAAAATTCTGATAAGTCATAAACAGCAAAATGGAATTTTAGTCTTCTAATTCTTTGCTCAGCAGCTCTCTCACATATTTCCTGATAGATTCTTTGCCACCTGCTAAAATCTGCTGCCTTCCCCACACCGCTTCCAATGCCTAATTGGAAGGATTCTCCTCCTACCCTGGCTCTCATGCTCCACCTTACCTACAACCTCAGGATGTTTGTGAAGTACAGAATAGGCTTAGGTGTTCTCTTCATGTGAGCAAGTAATGGTTCAACAATACGTACCTGATCAGGTCACTGCTACCTTCAATCATCTGATGGTCTCTACCAAGTGATGGTCCAGCTACTTAGGATTCCACCTCCCCCATCATCCTTCCGCACACCCATGCTGCATTCCTTAGCCTTCTTTAGACTTGTTAGGGTTTCCCAGCCTTTCAAATTTGGTATGCGGTTTTCTCTGCTTAGAATACCCATGTCTATGTCCTCTCATGCTTCAAACTGCGGTCATATAGCACCCTCAGAATCTCCAGGGAGGTCATGGCTCCTTCCCTCCCCTAAGGAGAAGAATAGTGTTATGATTGATCAATTTTATTGGTCACTATAAGAGGAAAAGAGCTTTTCCCTGGGCTAAGCAAAGAGTCCAAAATTTAAGTCCACATAAGGCAGTCTTTGTGGTTTCCTGAGGGATTGCTAAAGAGAGGTGCAATGCCTCAGAGACTACTCCTACCTCCTCAGCCTGAGGTGGCCTGAGGTAGGTGGGAGACAGGTGAAGGACAGGACAGAAGGAGGCACAGAAGGACTTTGAGTTATTTCTGTTAGGGGCAACTTCACTTGTATGACCTCCATGGTCTGTCCAAGAATCACTCACTTCAACTGATTCAGGGTCAAAGCTGACCATTAGCTCCTGTGCATACATTTCTCTGTGAAACTTTGAAAGAAGAGTCTACTGGTTTAAAAAAGATTCAGTAATAAATTCAGAACACCCTGTCCCCGCTATCTGTCTCTCTATACGTAAATGTATATTGGCATTGCATTTGATACATCTTTTTTCCTCTGGGAAGCTGTTGGTGACTCCTAGGCTGAGTTGGGTCCTTTCCTCTGGGCTTCCATTCAGTGTTGCTCTGCATCTGATAGAGCACACTAGGCACTGATTATTCTTCCCCTCTCATGTTTCTCTGTCAGGCAGGGACCTTCTTGAAAGAAGGGATCATGTCATTCATCTTTGTGTCCTCTATACCTAATATGGTTCTTGTCCCATGGAACTTTTTCTATATGTATTTAATATATGAATCATCTCCAATGCTTTAGTTCTTACCCAATCTTTGTCACACTCCAGCATTTGATTATACATTATCTTGACTTGCTCTGTAATAAATTAGCATTTACAAGTCTTATCCCCTGCCCAATTTGGAAGTTGAACTCTGTCCATTTTGATGTCAATTCCTGTCCCTGTCTTAACCACTTTCCAGATGGTTTCAATGGTCGCTCACATCTGCTCAGCCTCAAAATTAAATTAGAAGATAATTGAATCTGTATATCAACTTTCTCACCCAAGAAATTCAGAGCATGTAAAATGTTCAAGCCCAAGACGGAGGTGCCACGTAAGTACATGAACCCACCTAGGAGAATCTCATAAATAACTGGGAGCCACGCTACTTACCTGGCTTCTGCTTGAGTTTCTAGCATTTGTGTCCTGGCCTCTCCCACAAATGCCCACTCACACATGCAACCTCACCCACACTGGCCAGAGCCCTGGCTTCCCCTGGGAGTGTTTCCTGTCAGCAGCTGGGGTGTGTCTGTCACCTTTTTCCTGCCAGCCCTGCTTCCGGGGAATTGGGCCCAGCCTGCTTTTCTGTGTTTGGGTGACTCAAGTCATATAAAAGACCTAGTCCATGCCTCAAGTACAATAGGCACTCGTCATTTCACTTTTCTTGTGTAACTTGGGAGTCACCTGGGCTCCCATCCACCAGCTCCAGTAGTAACTCCTTCCTGCGGGCCGTGCCCACCTGGACCCTACGCAGCTTCCTGCCCTGAACCCCTCCGCGAAGCCTTTCATTTTGGCTGCATGATGTCCTGGTCATTCCTCTCTAACTTTGCACCAGTCTCGACGAGAAATTCAACGAAAGAAAACATTTTGTAATTTTCTGTGGACTTTTATTCAAGCTGAGATGCACTGGGAGAAGGGGTGTCCGACACAGACCCAACAATCTGGCTCTGCCCGCCTTTTCACAGCAGGTGACCCAACCCGCTGAGCACAGCCCCTGGGACACGTGTCTGGCCCCCTTGCAAACTGGGCCTCAGCCAGGAGTTGCCGTTAAAGCCACTTTCCTTCTTCTCATTACACTTGTTCTGGAGGCAATTTCTAGCATGACTCAGCACTCTGTCTGAAAAATGTCTTCTCTATAAATCGCTTCACTCCCTACCCTTTCAGCCATCGCCCCCCTAAGAGCAGAGCCCCCATTCTGTCCCCACAATTGTTTCAGAACCAGCCTGCATCTACTGTGCCTTAGGTGTGCAGCTCTGTTCCCTGAGAGCTGGTCTCCCTTCGCCCAGCTGGAGCTGCGTTATTTACCACTGCAGCTCTGCTTGGGGAGAACCTTGCAATCGACTAGGCTGGACCAGCAAAGCTTTTTCATTTCATAGATGTGCGTGCTGAGCCCGAGGTGGTGTTTTCTTCTGAGTTTGCACTCAGGGAAGCAAATTAATCACACAGATCTTAAATAGGCACTGTTTGTTTTGCATGAACAAACAACGATTGCTCTTTGTTTAAATGTAATACTTAAAAGTGAATAGTTCTAGTGATAATTACCACATATTCATATTGGCATTTTACTTTTTAAGTTCCAGAAGAACAGCAGTTTAGCTCAATTGGATCATATTTATCAAGCCAAAGGTTAAGTGTTACTGCCTCTAAACATTAGAGAAGACAGTGAGCTTACCAAGAAAATGCCCCAAATTAATAATCATGTGTAGTATAGACATCTTTTGTTGGGGAGGGGGTAAAGAGAGGAGTGAAAGGACCTAACAGTAGGTTAAAGGAAATAACTATAATATTTGTCTACTAATATAAGGAAAAGTACATAAACAATCATCATTGTTGCTCACATTTGCATATGGCTAGCTTTGGTCATTGGACCAATGAATTATGTTTGTCACTGAAGAGACACTGCAGTACAAATCAAACACTGAAAACACCAGACCATACAACTAATCCTACTGATGCAGCACCTACCACACTGAGAATGTTGACAGTGTCATTTTTAATAAGAATATTGTGCATTATAATCTTATGATTTATGAAATATATTGCCGTCTTAAGTATCATGCTTAATTTTAATCCTGTTTCTAACCACCGCCAAGAGGAAATTTCCCTTTTTCATTGTGACATTTTATTTACACCTCTCTTTAAAATGTGCCTTTCTGGTGCATAGTAGACAGGTATTTTAATTAAAACTCATCTGTATGGGAGCTTTCTACCTGCTTCTAGTAAATAACTTCAACAGAAATGTTTTAAAAGTGACTAAGTAATGGGAAACAATTATAATTTGGAATTAGAAATAGAGTACCTTTTATATAACATGTATATAAGAAAATGCCTTCAGTTATTTTTACATTCAAAGTTTAAGACACAATTTAAATTATAGAATCATAGAACTGGAAGAACTTTACAGGTTACCAAGGTCAAAGACTCATCTCCTCATTTTCCTTGATAAGCTAACAAGAGGTTAATTATGTACTTGAAACCACACAACTGGTGGGAGGGTTGGAATTAATGCATAAAGCTCCTGATTTCTAGATTACCATTCTTTCTACAACCTTAGTATTCAAGTAGTAAATAAAATTTACTTGAAGTATAAGCTTCATTGTGTTTTAATGAATCAATTTTCTAAATGAAATTAAGATATCAATATTTTGGCTAGTTAAACCATTGACTTTTGGGGAATATAGTTTCCAGTTTATATATTTGCATATTTAATATTCAAGACATTCTTTCCATAGACCTAATTTCCAATCCTTACAATTATTCAAGGTTGAAGGAAGGATAAGATATAGGCATCCTTTTATGCAAAATGAGAGTTCGAAAAATTAGTTTCAGTGAGATTTTAATATTAAAATATGATTTGAATTGTAGAAGATTACACTAATGGGAAATATATATTCATTCTTGGATAAGTAAAATGCTTAATCCATTATTCCTAAACTGTTTTTTTGTTGTTGTCTTATAATATTAGGCTGCTGATTCCATTTTATTAGAAAAGTGCTTTACAACACTCACCGAACAATATTTCATATAAATAATTTTTCTGGAGAATTTGTAATAAATTAGTGATGTTTTGACAATTAAAAATAAAAATAGCCTTCATATATTACTGTATCAGATAAGCTGCTTCCAGCCACAACAAACAGAAATCCTATATTACACCCTCTCAACACAACAAGGAACTGTATTAGTTCACAGAACAGAAGGTTTGCTTTGGTTGATTCTGCAGCTCAACTGTGTCACCAAGAATTTTGGTTCCTTTAACCTCTGCACATGGGTGTCCAAAACGCCAGCTTCATCCTCTGTGAGGTAAGTATTAGCATTATCCCAGATTTACAAATAAGTAAATTTATGTCTTTAAAGTTGATGTCCTCTTGGTCCCTTCATAGTTACATAGTGACTGCCAGTTACATCAATGCTCTATTATTTACATCCAGTGGAGGGACACATTAGCTTCCTGTTGCTGTCTATTAAGAGAAAGGAAGGATTTCCGCAGAAGCCTGTACCACACTTTTGCATCTTTTTGGACAGAGCTGGGCCTCGCATTCATTCTCATGCCAAGTATAGGCCAGGGGGTGGGATCACTTTCAACTGAGTATGACCCATCCTTGCGTCAGGGACCAGCTCTCCAACAATGCATCGCTGCTGCTCTATGACGAGGGGAGATAGTCCGCACTGGGCAGGGAGGCCCCAGCTGCCTCTGTGAAACACCCTACCTTCCAGCCTCTCAAGACTTCACACTCTTAGTTTGCTTTCTAGCTCTCTAGTTGCCACTGCTCAGGCTGCTTTCAGGTTCCTCTTCCTCCCTTTCCTTCTAAATGTTGGCCTTATCCAGGCCTCAATCTTTGGTCCTTTTTCTCTTTTTAAAAAATTTCCCCTAGGTTTTCTTACTTATTCTTATGGCTTTGAATATCACCTTAAGTGGATAATCTCCCACCCAAACTTTTCTCTTGGGCTCTGGATTCATATACCCAGCTTTATTCCATGTGGGCATTCAGGAGTTCATGCGTCTTCCATTTCCTGTCTTCTCTCTATTGTAACAGTGGTCCTCAAGCTTGAGAACGGGTTTTTGTGGACAGCTAGAAGTCCTCACTCCTCTCTAACCTTATAGCCACTAACCAGCAGCCACACTTGCTTGCTCTTTTTTTCTCCCGTGCCTGCCAAGAGTCTTCACACTTGCTTCCACACTGTTCAGTGCCAGGTTTTCATTTGTGAAAGTGACTGAGTGACAACAGGGAGAAGCAAATGCCATTTTTAAAAGATTTTTTAAAGATTTGTTAGCCCTGACTGGGTCCCTGGTTCAATTCCCAGTCGGGGGACATAACCAGGTTGCAAGCCAGGTCTCCAGCCAGGTCCCTAGCTGGAGACAGGTGAAAGGCAACCATAAATTGATGTCTCTTCCTTTCTTCCTCCCTCTCTGTCCTTCTCTCTAAGAAATAATGAATAAGATGTTAAAAAAAAAAAAAAAAGATTTTTTTATTATTTACATTTCCCAAGAGAAAGGGCCCATACCATGCCAGATCAAAGGGGAAATGACAGTTCTGGTCAGGTGGCAAAGGCAGGAGTGAGGAGAAAGTCTAGGCCACAGGAAAGGAAAGACAGGGTAGGGTAAACAGTGAGGCCTGGCTGGTTTCAATTGCTCTGGCAGGTTTTGGGCTATAAAGGTAGTCTCCAATTGCCTGGTACCTGATATGGGATACTTTGGGGCAGGGAAAATATTGCTTTAGTGTGTGAGAACTAGACAAAGTGTGTATTTGGGAGTATACATTTAGGTTGAGTGGTTTGCATGTGAAAGGAATGTGCTCAGATGGACACTTGCTGTGTCTAAAAACTGGGTAGCCCTGGTAGTCTTTTCATGGGTCTATGAGACCCACCAAAATATTGTAAGATATAGAAAAATTTTTTTAAATCACGACTAATACAAACACATTCTTCTTTGCTTGCATAGGACTGATTGATTCTCATTCTCTGGTCTCAGTTTGATGGTCACCTGTGTAGAGGGATGTTTTCAGAAACACCTTGCTTTAAGCAGACACAGTCTACTTCACAGATCCTTATTTATTTCCTGCTTATCACATCACATATATAATATTATTTTTAATTTAATATCTGTCTCCCTTGCTAGGAGCCAGTTTCAATAAAAAGGTCAGCACCATGACCCTTTCATTTATCTATGTACTACTCATCTGGGGAGACAATTTGTACTGGAGACTCAAAATCATTTCCCTTTCCTTCTTTCTTTCTTTCTTTTTTTTTTTTAATTTTATTTTTGTTGTATTACATCCATCCCCTTTTTGCTCCCCTCTGTCCCCCTCCCCACCCACCCATTCCCCACAAAGTCAATCCCACCTGTTGTCCACATCCATGGTTCCTTTATACTAGGTTCTTGTCTAAGCTGCTCCCCTTCTTTGCCTCTACCTCCCCCCTCCCCCCAACCCCGTTCCCCCTGACCACGGAAGGCCTATTCCTCGTATTCATATACTTGGTTCTGTTTTGCTTGTTGTTAGTTTTGCTCATTATTGTCCCATAATGGGTGAGATCATATGATATTTGTCCTTCACTGACTGGCTTATTTCACTAAGCATAATACATACTCTCCAGTTCCATCCATGTTGTTGCAAAGGGTACAAATTCCTTCTTTCTTTCTGCTATATAGAATTCCATTGTGTAAATGTACCAAAGTTTTTTGATCCAATCATCCACTGATGGGCACTTAGGCCATTTCCAGCACTTGGCTATTGTAAATAGTGCCACTATGAACATAGCCTTTCCTTCTTTCTTACTAGCAGAATCTCAATTCAGTTCAAGTATTGTGAAATTCAGAATCTCAGGGAAGATGGGACAAGCATGTAATCTAATACCAACCATTGAGATGCAGTGACACATCCACAAAATCTTCTGCAAAGTGCACAATGATGTAGTTGGGAGTTGCAGCCACCATACTTCAACCACGAGGTTCTGACGTCATTAAGCTACTAGAACCACCTAGCAGCCAATCACCATTTGTTAAGAAAACAATAAAAACCACCAAGTGTTTAAGCCACTTTCTGTTGAAGTGGTTAGATGGGGTCAAAAGTATTGTGACTTATCATACTGCTTGACACGTACAAGCAGTACATGCTCAATTAACCTATGTATTTGTTAGTGTTAAATTCATTTTAAAAAACTACACAGCTAAGGCAAAATGAAGAAGGTAGCAGATATTTTAGCCTATATGGAATATACCATTTTCTTTCTTGGATTTAAATTTAGGGAAAGAAAAGTGGGTATAAGATGCATGTTGCATAGACTGGTTATCTTTATTAGTCATTTTATACAAAATACACTTGCATTCATTTAAACAAAAATTTAATAAAGACTTTTCGAAAAGTACTGTATTAACGAGTCATATAGCATATGGTTTGAAAATATAAGCATATGTGTTGTGGTAGCTGAAAGAGGGAGCAATGCTAAACATATAGGCAATAAAAGAAAGTGAAGAAAGGGCAGGAAAATACACGAGGATGGCTTGCCACCAGTATCGATTTACAGAGCAGGCCCGTAGAGATGAGTGTATGGACGGGCTACACCATGGATGAGTCTCAATCTCTAACTAATAGGGCAAGAGCTTTTATGACAGGAAATGAGGTGTCACGAAAGGGTTTTGAAGCCAGGCAAGATGAAAGTGTGGCAGACTACGTTAATGGCATCTGTACTGTCACCCTCTCCTAGGTTGTGCCTAGTTCTAATGGGTATAGGCCAAAACTTTGACAGTGTAACACAGGTCCCAGCTATGAGCTGCGAGGGAGATTTACTGGGTGCTTCTGGGAAATAAAACATTTTTAAAGGGAAAGATATACAAGGAGAAAATCATTTTGCTTTATGTCCTTTTCTATCTTGTTTCCCTTGCTGAACTCATGCTGTGAATTCTGTGGTGTAGGCATGGGGTGCCTGAATCTTCTGAAGCAACATTGGGTCCATGAGGAAAAATGCCTCTTTCACACTAAGGATGGCTAACTGGGAAGCTTCAAGAAATCTGGGTCTTTGATGACATTTTTGAACTGTTGAATCAATTCTCGGCCTGCCTACTCCCAGATGACCAGTTAAGTAAGCTGTAGATATATTATAGCTTAAGCCAGTATTGGTCAGATTTCCTGTCATTTGTGGCCACACCATTCTAACTAGTGCTCAGATGAATGTTTTAGGGAGATTTGTAAGGGATTTCAATGGGGATGAGTTGATGCAGTGATGAAAATAAAGGCAGACAGCAGAAAAACAATTAATGAGCAAATCTTGTGAAAAAAATTTTAAATTAAAGGACATGTATATACACTAACAATGTACCTACCAGACGCTATAAATCACTTTGCTCATTTAATTTTTATAAAACCTCTGTGAGGTAAGTACTACCATTATTCCCACTTTACAAATAAAGAAACAGAAACAGAGAGGTTAGTAATTTCAGGTCACACATGTAATAAAAGAAGTAGAAAATCAAGGCAACTTTCACCTGACTCCAAATTTCCAACCTTGATGCCAAATTCCTAGTGAGAAGACTATTTCCAACACTGAATCAAAGGAGTAGTTTTAGAAATGTTAAGGGAGAAACTTACACAAGACATATTAGACAAAACTTAGGGGCAGGTTATATGTAGGAGGAAAATGAAAGGTGATTCTGTTTTTTTCAAACTCACTTAAAACAGGGATGCAACTTTAGAACCACTTTAGAAAAGGAAGTTTCAGAAGTGAGTATTTAAAATTTGAGTGAACACTTCAAAAGCATTGTCAGCATATCCAAGACGTTAGGGTCAATTCCAGAAGCAGATAGTCAGATGAATTAGTATGTGTGTAAGTGGCAATTTCTATGTGCCTCTAAACAGCTGACCGAGGAAAAATGGGTGGAGTGGGAACCTCTTCTACTTTATACTTTTGTAATTAAGATCCTCAAGGCAATCTTTTAAAATAAAGTTTCTTGATATCCTACCTCCCCCTGAAGTAGGATTGGACTGCCTGTCCCCAACTCAGGGCTCTGCCACCACCATGCAGTGTAGGACTCAAGGCTTCATGTATTTTAAGAACACAACATATCAGGGCTTCAACAAGAAGGGCTTGTTTCCTTGCACAACCACATAAAAATTACAACTAAACTACAGAACCACCATTATTCATAGCCATATTCATTATTCCTAATTTTCCTAAATTCTCTCAAACAAGCAGCATCTGGCCTCAACGGACCCCATATGTCTTCCTAAGTCGCCCAAGGCTGGAACCAGCAGCAGCTTGTCTTGGTTCACAGCCCGGCCTCACTTGGGCACTGCCAAGCCCAGCACAAGTAGCTGCCATCAGCATATTACTTCGTAGCTCATGCTGGGTGGCCCCAGGGAGAACACAGGTGGTTGCTGACCATGTCCTGCACCTCCTAAGAGGCCCAGAGCCTCCCCACCCAATGAAAAGCTACAGACCATGTCAGAGCACCACCAGCCACCCACCTCCACAAATGACACACTCAGAGGGCAGACTCAGCAGGCATCAGGGCCCAGCTGAAGTAAGCCCTGCTCAAAGGTGTGGGCCCCTGCATAGCTGAATAGCCACAGTGGTCAGAGATTGGTGGAAAGCGGCCACAGTCAGTCCTTGTAGCTGATCAGCCTAAGTAAATCCTTCCCATTGATGTGCCATCAGCACTCAAGTTTCGATGACAAGAAGAGGGTGTACACAGCCTACAAGGTGAGTGCACTGTAAGTATCCAGCTTGGGTGGTAGGATAGGCTATGTCACTGGACCTTACAGGACACACCTACTATGTTAGGCCACTCTACCAAGCCAGGGAGTCATAGTAGCTCTACCTAATACATAGAAACAAATAACAGGAGGCTGCCAAAATGAGGAGACAAACAAACATGTCCCAAATGAAATAACAGAATAAAACTTCAGAAAAAAAATGAAACAAACTGAAGACAAGCAATATACTAGATGCAGAGTTCAAAACAATGGTTATAAGAGTGCTCAATGAGGGGAAGAGTAGCTGAACTCAGAGAATTTCAGCAGCATAAAAAAGGACGTGGGAACCATAAAAAAGAACCAGTCAGAAATGAAGAACAATTTACATGGAATTGATAATAGATGAAGCCAAGAATCAAACCAGTGATTTGGGATATAAGAAAGCCAAAAACCATCAATAAGAACAGCAAGTTGAAAAAAAAATTGAATAAGAGTACAGTGTAAGGAGACTCTGGGACAACATCAAGAGTACAACATTTGTATTATGAGATTTCCAGAGGAGAGGAGAGAGAGCAAGAAATTGAAAAACAATTTGAAATAATAATGACAGACAACTTCTTAACGTGGTGAAGGAAATAAACATACAAGTCCAGAAACACAAAGTCTTAAATAAGATGAACCTAAAGAAGCCCACACCAGGACACATCATAATTAAAAGGCAAAAGGTTAAAGAAAAGAAAAAAAAATCTTAAGAGCAGCAAGAGAAAGCAGTTAGTTACCTCAAGAGAGTGCTCATAAGACTGTAAGTTGACTTCTCAAAAGATACTTTGCAGGCTAGAAGGGATAGGCAAGAAACATTTAAAGTAATGAAAAGGAAGGACCTACACACAAGATTACTTTACCCAGCAAAGCTATTCTTTAGAATTGATGGACAGATAAAGAGCTTTCCAAATGTGAAAAAGCTAAGGAGTACATCACCACCAAACCAGTATTAAATGAAATGTTTAAGTGTCTTCTTTAAGAAGATAAAAAACATGAACAATAAATTTGTTGTTGGGAATAAATATATATCTGTCAATAATTGAATCTAAAAAACAATAAAATTAAAAAAAAGAAGTAGGACAGAAACAGAATCATAGACACAGAGAATGTTTTGATGGTTGCCAAATGGGATGGGGTCAGGAGTGGGGCAGGCAAAAAAGATGAAGAAATTAAGAAGTACAAATTGGTTGTTACAGAATAGCCATGGGGATGTGAAGTACAACATAGGAAGTGGAGTAGCCAAGGATCATATATGCATGAGTCATGGACATGAACAATGATGTGAGGGATTACCTGAGGGAATGGGAAAAGAGGGGTAAAATTGGGACAACTGTAAAAGCATGAACAATAAAATATTTAAATTTTTAAAAAGAACGCAGTGTATCATACTGCTATGGATAACTTGTGTGATACAAACTTTATTCGCAGGGTCTCTGTGGGCCATTTCCTGGGTCTCCTTCCTAGGGCTCATCTCCACACTAGCTCCAACTCTTCAGCACTCTGTCTTTTCTTTTACAGAACCTTACTCCTTCCACCTGTGCGGCAAGGCAGGTGATTTTTCTTAGTTTCCATAGAAGGCATTGGTTTGGGGTTAAAATTACTTAAGGCCTATGAAAGTGGTGCTTCTGAATCTGTATCAGGTACAGGAACTCCTGGACACCTTGTTAAAAAGGCAAATACAAATGTAATGGGGCCTGAGTGTCTGCATTTCTAAAAGGTGAGACCCTTGCTGCTCCCAGTGAGATCCACATTGAACAGCAATAAAGGAGGGTGGGAATATAAGCAAGTAAGTTCAAGCAATAAAGATTTATAGATGCGATGATAAACATGGGAGAAACTGAGAATGGATGGGGGTTTCCAAATTACTCTGGACTATGCTGCTTCCTCTGTAACCTCCTGATTCATTTCAGTATGTCCGGTCCTACTTTAACCTCGGCCATCAACTCCTACTACAAGCATTTGCTCAACACCCAAACAAAACAAATACTCTCCTCTAAGTCTACAAAATCATCTCTCTGAACCGCTATTTCCTTAACTTACCTCCTTTGTTCAACTTAAACCTTTACAGAATTCCCTCATTCTAGCTTCTAACTTCTTATTCCTGGTCATCCATCACCCATAAGGAAATTCAATTTTCCAGGCATACAATGCCAAATTCTATAATCTCATACAATGCCAAATTCTATTATCTCATCCTTAGGAACATCACTAGTAGGTAAACAAATGCATGTCAGAACTTTACATTTACATTTTGAGTCCTTGGGTGCTCTCATAACAATAGCTAACACTAATGGAGAGCTTAAAATATGTCCAGCACTGTGCTCTCATAAAAGCCTATGAGAGAGATACTAATATTACCTCATTTTGTCGGTTGAATATAATTGAGGCAGAGAGGTTAAGGTCACATTGCCATTAATTGGTGAAGCCATAATTTGAATGTTGTGTCAGTTGCGCATTCAGAGAACAATGTTGTTAAGAATAAAACTAGCTACAGTACCATCATGGTTGTGGGGTTGGAAATGTGTGCCCTGCCTCTATGAACAAAAAGAATTGTTCATTTTCTCCTCTGCCTAGGAGTGAAAGTGCATTGGGGGAAATCTGGTATCTAATAAATGTACTTTCAAACCAAGTTAAATGGCTGCACCATGGCAACTTATGAGTCACTAAACTCTTAGATGAGTCACTTAAACTCTTAATTCAGCTCTGCCTTATATAGATGATTCACTTTTATTTGATGCTTTAGGTTCTGATCAAGCCTTTCAGTTGAGTGTCTCAAAATGCAAATACAAATTTGGGTTTTATAAACTCATCCAGGTTTAACAATAAATCTGATCTCACTAGAGAATTGTATCATGTTGGGCTCTTTTTATGCTGTCACTATAATTGAATTGCCTTTTCACCAAAAGGATTATTTTGAACTCATGAAAAACTTCTTCAAAAAAATAAATGACAATGGAAGCCCAAAGGACATTCAATATGAAACCAAATTATTATAGCATTAAAGGATCTACGTTAAATCCATGAAGGCAAGAAAATTCAAAGCAAGGTTTTAGGAATAAAATTCCTTCAGTTTCATGCCTCACTGCATGTGCATGGGTACTTTCTTAAACATCTAGGAGGGAGCAGAGACAGTAAGATTATGTAGCTGACAATTCCCATAGGCCTTTAAATCAGTGAAGGAAATAAAAATATTGGTAATAGAAGCAAGATCACAAGGGAATGGGCCATTTTTTTCCAAATAAAGCCTTTCACTATTACTATTCTCATGTCTTGTCTTTGTCCTTGGTATTTTCTTTAGCATAGTTCTTAGAAGCTATATTTTAACCATCAAAATGATAGCACATAAAATGAGATTCCATTTGAAGTGCTATTTGCATGCTTTCACCAGACTTAACCACATCCCCCCCTAACTGTTGCTGCTTCCCAGATCCTGTCTTTCTGTCATTTTCTTTCTCTCTGTTGGCCCATCCTAACAAGAACTCCCTCTCTCTGTCTCTCTCTCTCTTTGTTCTTTCCATTCCCCTATTAAACCTCAAATACAAATCCATTTCTTGTGTTGGTGCCTTCACCAGAGCTTGGTACTATCCTGATGTTTCAATATGCACGCAGGTGGGGTTTTCTGACATAAGCCAGCAAGGACATGTCCCTGAATCAGTGGGCAAGCAGCAACTTTTGGCTGTCACATCATGTCATTCAGGGAGCTTTGAACTTAGCCTATAATGGGCTTCATATTGAGCCTAAAAGCAAATGTTTCCTGACTCTTCCCATAACAAAAATATTCTGGAGTCACTTTTATTCCTACAGGATAACTCTTTTCTGCAAGGTACAATAACCTCTGTTAGCTCCCCAGATTCTTTTTCTATGACAGCTAGAGGGTGTCCCTGCCTTGTATAGGCTCTGGTGAGCACACAGGGCAGGTGTTTATTCAGTGGTGTGAACAATTCTCTTGCCTCTCAGTTGTGTTTAGCAACATCTTTGGTTCAGTCATGTACGAAGCTTTGCATTTCGGAGCATCAGGTGTGATTTGTTTCTCCTCTTTCTTCCTTTGTGATCAAAACCATCTGAAATTTGGTAATTCCTCTTGCATGGCTTCAATTCAGCGTGCTAACCTTTCTTTGCTGGTTATTATCCAAGCCATAGAAAAATCTGGAAGAGTAGAAAAGCTACCTGTATTCCTTATTTTTAACATTAAATCTGTTAACAGAAATATTCTGATTAATCTTTGTTATACACAATTCTAGCGCTACATCTTGTCCACCTATTTCAATTTACTCGAGTTAATGCAATTTTGCATCTTTTTCACAAGATGGCACTATAACTTTCTATATTTATTATCAAGCAGGGAAATACAATATAATTCTAAAATTTATAGTTTAAAATACATAAATGTAGCTGAATATTAAAGGGAACATAATAGCACAAAACTATATGATGATATTTTAACTTAAGATATTTAATGCTCTTAAAACGGTATTTGGTGAAAATCAGAATGAATTCAAGGAAATTTGTATTTTTATTTCTCCTTTTTAGCATCTATTAAGTCAAAAGCTTTACTTCATTTAAAATAATACAATATGGTAGGTATTTCCACTCATGTAGAGACACTATTATTTAGTTTCTACTTTCTTGATTACATTGTTTTCTAATAATGTAATAAACACTTACCTGAAAGTCAACCATTTCATTGTTCTTAATGTGTAAAAAGTCAGAAATTTCCCCCCCAGAAATTTAGGCTGGCAGCAACTCATAGACTATGAATTCAAGGTGGAAACTTATTACCATCTATGAATATAAAACTATAAAAAGTAGACAATTTTTAAAAGAAGATTTTGTGATGAAAGTGATAGAGGAAATGAAAGAAAAAAATGTATAATTATTTAAATTCTTCAATGTCATTGTCCTGAGATATGTATTTCGTGGAATAAAACCAGTGAACATTTATTGAGCTCTTACTCTATGCTAAACACTATGCTGGACTCTTTATATAGATGAGTTTACTTAATTCCCAAAGCCATATGAGGTGGTTACAATTATTAGCCATATTTAGGAGGAACTGATACTCAGTAAAATGATTCATTCTTTCATTTCTTCTTTCAACAAGTGATTTTTGAGTGCCTACTATGTGACTTGAACAATTGGACATGGCTTAGTTGAAATTAAACCCAGAATCTGCTGATCCATAGCCCAGGACTCTTTCACTTACTTACAGAGCTATGAAGAATCAGTTTCTCAGATAAACCTAACAGGCAGTTAAGTGGTGAAAAAGAGAATATACTCTATTATAACATGAATAACCAAACTGACATATCACCAAAAACATTAGCTTCTTGCTCTATGCTTTTCCCATAATGTTTGTTTAAATCTTCCTTATACAAGATTCAACTTAGCCAGAATAGGATATATATTCCATATATACAACAATTCAACAAACATTTCTTAAATACCTACTCTATACTAGAGTAAAAATTATTTTGGGAGTAAAAATAGGCTGGGAATGACTTCTAGTTAAGACACTACACTCAAAGGGAAAACCCTTTTATTCCACCTACACTCCCCGAAAACAACAATACAAAATAGAAATTTTATTTATTATTTTTAGAGAGAGGGGAAAGGAGAGAAAGAGAGGGAGAGAGACTTCAATGTATGGTTGCCTTTCACCTGCCTCCAGCTACGAGCCTGGCTGGAGACTTGGCTTGTAACCTGGTTATGTGCCCTGGCTGGGGAATTGAACCAGTGGCCCTTGGGTTCATAGACTGGTGCCTATCCACTGTGCCACCAGCCAGGGTCAAAATAGAAAATTGAATAAAACACTTAGATTACATAAATAAAAATGGAATTTAAAGCTCAGAGTAAAATAAGAAATTAAAAGTTGCACTGCCCATGAGGTGCCAGGATTTTATGATCAGGACCTTTTACTTTATGGAGAGAAGTCTCAAAGTGCAGATCCTGCACAAAGCAGGCACTCCATTCCCTGCCTAACTGGAGAAGGCAAGAAAGAATTGTTCTGCCATGAGGCCAACAGGCCTTCCTGGGGTGAAGTAGTCCCCATGGAGGAATCAAATCTATGCTCAAGTGGGTCTAAATTCACACTACCCCCACTATGCAGAAATCTCAAATTAAAATACATGAGAGTTCAAAATCTCAGTAGAGGCGATGTGAAAACATCCATGAGAGTTGCCTTCCCAACCCATGTGAAACTTCTAGGAAAGGTAACTCTTATGGAAAATGAATTCATAAACAGAAATTATATAAGAATGTTTAGTGGCCAACAAGAGAAATCTTAATCTCAACAAAGTGGAGATTTCACAACTATAATAATATTAAAGGAGGAGGACAAAACTAAAAAGTGAGGATATTAATACTCTGAAGGAGACTTTAATATAAACATTTAAGATATTCAAAGAAATTGAATATGTATTTTTTAAAAGAGCAGAGTATTAAATCTGAAAGAAGTTGGATGATTACAAAAACATTAAAAAAAATGAGTCACTTTAAAACTCAATAGATTTGTTAAATAATTAGATACAGTAGGAAAGAAATAAGTGAATTGAAAGAACATAGCACAAATAAAAAAAAGGAAATATACGAAAGAAAGGTTAAGAAAAATAGTAGATAGAATGAAAATATCTAAGTATGAAGAGAAAATGAGAAGAAATTTTAAAAAGTGAATAAAGATATAAGACCTTAAAGAAATACATTACTCTGAGAAAGGTAAATAAACATATTATAAATTTATTCTTAAACATGTGGTAAAAAAAAAATTGCAGGGTAATGTAATCAAAGAGGATTGCACCATTGTCACCTCTTCACTGCTTTTGCTCCCAACCACTGACAAATCTTTCTGCTTCTTTTGTTAATTGAATTTATTGGGGTGACATCAGTTAGTAAAACGATGTTTCAGGTGTACAGTTCTGTAATACATCATTCGTATATTGTATTATGTGTTCACAACCCCAAGTCAATCCTACCTTCATCCCCTCTTGACACCCCCTTTACCCTCTTCCGCTCTCTCCCATTCCCCCCTCCCTCTGGTAATCACCATACTGTTTGCATCAATGAGTTTTGGGAATGTTTTGCTTAATCCCCTCACTTTTTCACCCAGCCCCCATTCCTCTTCCCTCTGATAGCTGTCATTCTGTTCTTGGTATCTATGAGTCTGTTTCTATATTGTAGGTTAGCTTAGTTTGTTCATTAGCTGCCCATATAAGTGAAATCATACAGTACTTGTCTTTCTCTGGCTTATTTCACTTAGCATAATATTTTCCAGATGCATCTATACTGTCACAAAGGGTGAGATTATTTTTTTTACTGTTGGTAGTATTCCAGTGTGTAAATAAATGTACCACAGCTTTTTTATCCACACATCTACTTATGGACACTTGGGCTGCTTTAATATCTTGGCAATAATAACACTGCAACAAATATAGGGATGAACATATTTTTCAAATTAGTGTTTCAGGTTTCTTCAGGTAGTCCCAGAAGGGGAATCTCTAGGCCATTAAGTGATCCCATGTTTAATTTTTTGAGGTAACCCCATAGTGCTTTCCACAGTGACTGCACCAATTTGCATTCCCATCAACAATAAATGAGGGTTCTCTTTTCTCCGAATCTTCGTCAACACCTGTTGATTTATTGATGATAGCTATTCTGACAGGTCTGAGGTGATATCTCATTGTAGTTTTGATTTGCATTTCTCCGATGCCTCTTGCTTGTTCTTAATTCTGAACTCTGAATACAAACCCATATCCCCTATTTGCATATAGAATTCCAATCTGAGATTTATATTGTATAGACTATATTATGTCCAAAGGCTGGGAAATCAGTATTTAAGCCCATTTGAAAGTCAATGAAAAATTAGTAGCATTACTTCCCTCCAGGGGACAGAGAATTTTCAAAACCATAAATAAATAATAGGCAGAAAAGAACAACATGTTTCCTGCTAACTCTCCCCCCCTCCCCGCCAATCCTAGACATAACAGAGCCAGGCGTATAAAGACGTGATTAAAGATATTCAAACTGGAAACCACCCTATTCTTTTTAAATAAAATATGTCTTTATGGAGAGAAATATTCCCTTCTATTAGAGAATAGAGTGAAAAAATATGGTCGGTAAAATCGAGTAGCGAAGCGATGGTGCAGAAGGCTGGTTTACTTTAGCAGACAGTGTCTTTCCGTGGCCTGTTGAGATTTGCAGCCTTGGAGGCAGACAGCACCGATGTACCCTCTGTAAATGCAGAAGAAGTGCAGCGAGGTGTCAGACCAAGCCTGGGGCTTGGAAAGCAGCCTTGCAAAGGAATGACAAGGACAGAGCAGCTGTGCTGTACAGGTAAGAAGTGTATCCAGGCAAAAATGTGCAGAAGGGCAAAACTGCTGAAGGAAAAAGAAAGGGGAAAGAAAATGTTGCCTACATCCAGGACATTTATACCCAGAACAGCAAAGACTGGGTAATATCCAATGATTCATTCATTTATTCAGCAAGTTTTATGGAGCTATTATTACATGCCTGGCACTGTGCAAGGTGCTGCACAAAGATGACATAATAAAACCTCTGTCCTTCAGGGTTTGATAAGGAGGACTGACAAATAAACAAGTAGACACAAAACAATGTGATCGTGTATTACCGCAGCATACAGGCTGCCGCAGGAACTTAGAGGAGAGAATGACTCTTTCCCAGGGTCATAGAGAAGGCTGGAAAATATTTCACAGACAATGTCTTCAAGGGTGAATAGCAGAGCTAATGTTAGTGTAGGTTGCTAGATATTAATCAAGAAAGGAAGCAAAGGGAATCAGACATTGTTGAGCATAATCAACCAGGGTGCGTAAGTCGGCTTGCTTAGCCAGGACTCTACCGCTTCACATACTCCAGGGAATCCTAGAACTGCCTCCCTCCCCTGTACAGGAAAGAAAGACCAGCTTTTCAATCTCCCTGGTCCACTCACCCAGACTCTTGTGGGGAAGTAAGTACACATGCAATATTAGCCAAGATGGTGACCATAGGCACTGATCTGTCTAACCTGGGAAGGGGGTGGATTTGTTAGGGGGTAGACCCATCAGAAGCCCATGGATGCTTGGGAAGTTGATTGGCTATTTTGAAAAAGCTCCTGGTCTTTCCCAAGCCAGAGATAATATAAACGGAGGGAACAAAGGCTATCTCCCTACCTCTCCAGGGAACACATGGTTGCCACATTGGTTCATGAATTCTCTTTATAGTAACCGTGCAGATCTAGCAGCCAAGCAGACTTGCAGGTGCTCCAGGTGGGAGCGTGGGTGCAACAGGGTGGCCAGGAATAGCTCTAAGCTACCTGGATGGGAGCTGAGACTGTTTAGTAGCTGCCTGGGGGCCTGGCAGACCACACAGGCTCCAAAGGACTAAGCTTTAACATGGCATGGGATCTCTGGATGTTGGCCCTATTTTTGGCCCTGATTTTCCATGGCAGGATGGACAGAGATGGGATGTTGGAAACCCAGGGGCAGCCTGCTATTTCCACCCAAATAAATCGTACCGCCAGACCTCACCCTCCCCTGTGAGTCTCTGAAAATGCCTTTTTCTCATGACACTGCAAGAACCCCATTTCCACTGGCATCACTAGGGCGTAGAGGAAACAAACAGAATTGCTGTAGGAACTGCAATTGGTGCCTGGTGATCAGAAGCCAGTTTTCCTGTGGCATAGGATAGGGGATGAGGCTGGACAGGTGGGCAGAATTTATGAAAGACCTGTGTCAGGATAAGAAGTACTGACTTCATGTTGTAAGAAATCCAAAGAAAGTCAAGGATTTCAAACATGGAAAATACAGCCAACACTTATTAATGAACTATCCAACCGTCATACCTAACTTCCTTCTTCCTTGCCTATTTCTCTCTCAAAAAGCTTTAAAAAATAGCTATATATTCATTTTCCTGGTTTCCTTTGTCTACTTACCATAGTAACTGGTTCTTGTCAATGTGACATAAGAGGAGGTCTCATCCATAGCCTTCCAACAAAAAGTTTTCCTTCCTCCCTGATAAAAGCAGCTAGGCATGTGAGAGCAGTTCTCTCATCACCTTGGCCACACCCTTGCTTCTTGTCTTTTTAATTTCTATTTTTTCATCTTTTAATTCTGAAGCCATGCTTCAGAATATCAAGAGAATCACAGAAACTTCAACCAGATGCCCTAAAATTTGGATTTGGTGATCTAATCCCCAAACTATACGCATGTTACATTAAGAACATTCTTATGCGTAAGACACTGTCAACAGGAGTTTTCTATAATATGCAGCCCAAAGCATTCCAACTGTGCTAAAAAGTGAGTAATTAAGAATGACTGAAATGTGGTGGTTATAAACTAAATTAAACTTACTCTAGAATTCTACTGGTTGTTAAACAATTTTGCAAAATGTTTACTACTTACAGGTTACAGATGCTTGAAATTCCTCCTACTTTGTGAAAGTATCCTCTACTATCAGTATATTAACAGTGTTATGTTGGGTTGGTCACAGTTCTCACTCTTTAATTATAGAGGACTATTAGGTTCATTATTACCTCTTTAGTTTGTTTTGCATTCCTTGGTTAACCATATGGTATAGACTTATTTTCATTTGATCTATAATTTTCCAAATACTTGACTTTAGTACACTAGTACATGTGGTTCGGATAGAATTCAAATCATGTTGCTACTGATAAAGCAGTAAATTTCACTGCTGGGGATGGCAACAACTGGATTTGTGATTTTTTTTTCTAACTTACAAATGCTATGAGGGTGTCATAAAATTATATATAATTACATAACCTTAAATACAAAACCATGCTGCATTTTTCTCCTAAAGTATAAGCAGTTCATGTGTATTATGAAATACAAATGTTTTCTAGCCACCCCCCATTCTTTCCCCCATTCAAGAAACATTCTCATTCTATATGGGTAACCAGGTTTGGTCTTACATTTTCTCTACAATGCTTCTCTAAGATTATTCACATGGGGACTGCCCAATGGTGATTGCTAATCACCATTTGAAACTCTGACCCATAGTCCACTCAATGGGCTGTTACCATCTTCCCCAAGTGCCCCCCCCACCTTTTTTTTTGTCTCCACCAACAAGTATATATGTGATACTGTTTGGTTATCTGCAAATTTCTCTACTGAAACACTATCCTGGAAAGAACAACTTCTAGCTAACAAAAATTTTTTTTGTTTTGGTATCAAAAGAAAAGGCAGCCCTGGCTGGTGGCACAGTGGATAAGGCACTGGCCTGCGAACCCAAAGGTCACTGGTTTGATTCCCCAGCCAGGGCACATAATGAGGTTGCAGGCCGCATCTCCAGCCAGGTCCCCAGCTGGAGGCGGGTGGAAAGGGCAACTATACACCGATGTCTCTCTCCCTCTCTGCCTCTCTCCCTTTCCCTCTGTCTAAAAATAATTTTAACATTTAAAAAAAAAGAAAAAAAGAAAAGAAAAGAAAAGAAAGGAAGGAAGGAAGGAAGGGAGAAAAGGCATAAGAAAATTCTACTTTCTTAAAGAGGCCAGCTCTCCCTTTATAGCCTGGGTAAGTCGTGCCCTTCTGCAGTTCTCTCCATCTGGAACTCCACTCTCTTCTCCTGGGGACCTGCTACAACATCACCTGGCAAGGGACCCAATTCCCCCCCCCCCTTTTTTTTCTTATATGCCACAACTTTGCATAATAACAGACACAATTTTCATATTTTTCTTCTCTTCCCATAGGATACCCCAAGTGTATACTGTGGTCAGGTGATTGGGATTAGATTCCATTTCCATGTGTGAAAGTGGATATGGATTTTCTGTTTTGAGTACCTGTTCTGCTTTGCTGGTGGTTTCTTTACCTGTAACATGGAATAAGACTGTCTCATGGAGTGGCTAGGAGGCTTAAGTGCTAGGTCACAGCTTATACTACTAGTGACTAGCACATAGAAATGGGTACAGAGGGATTTGTTTTAAAAATATTCTGGGAATTCCTTTGACTCTTGTATCTAACTAAGATTAGTCTATCCCCTAATAACAAATACTAATATTTTTCTGAAATAGAATGATCAAGTCCTGTGCTGGTGCTATTGGTTTGCTTAAATAAATGAGTAAATAAATACTAAAAGGTTGAGATAGTTCTATTCCAATAAGAGAAATGCAGGGAAAAACTGATTAGAAAAGGGCATTGAATTATCTAAAAATCAACAACAAGAAAAGAAAATAATGAAATCAAAAGTGAAACAACAGAAGGGGAAATATAACAAGAAAATATACTAGGGAAGAACAAAGGAAAAAAGAGGAAGAAAATCAAGTTGTTTGTTCCATTAAGCAAGCCTTATAGTTAATGAATCTAGTTTTCTGTGGATTATAGCCAGGAGAAAATGAACAGTTTAGGTAACAGCCAATCCTCACTGGAGGCAGAGGTCCAGAATATTGCCAAGGCAATAGCAGCTATTTATGACATTCTGGGAAGAAAGGATATTGGAAATTTCTTTTTATTAAGCACCTGAGACAATGGCAGGATACCATCAGATGGTGGAGGTGAACATGACCCAAATTTAGCAGAAATGTAGTCAACGGCAAGACAAGTGTCAAGATGCGCTAAGTGTTTTTTTAATGCAATTTGAGTTTCACAATAAAAGAAATATAAGAACTGTGCAAAGAAATATCAACACTAAAGGAGAAACAGAAGGAGAGGTTCTGTGTTTTAGAAATTATAGAGCACTCTCTCTTTCTGTAACTAAATAAGAAAGCTTAAAAATTATTTTAATCCTCACCCAAGGAAATGTTTATTGAGTTGAGAGAAAGAGAGAGAGAAATGTCAATGTGAGGAACATCAATCGTTGCCCCTGTTACCCGCCCACATTGGGGATCTAACTAGCAGCCCAGGAATGTGCCCTGACCAGAATCAAACCCCTGCGGAATAATGTGTCAACCCACTGAGCCACCTGGCCAAGATAAAGCTTTTTATAATGAAAACTGAATATATTAAACAATTAGAAAACATGAAACAAAAAAATATCTAATGGTATTAATTTGTGTTTGGACTACAATTAAAAGTAGAAAATAACTGAAAGGACATCCTATTTCATCTTTCTAAAATGAAATAAAAATTTAATTTTCAAGTATAATCCTTCATGGTTTTTATATTTGTATATTTAGCCTAACCATAGACTATGATTGGCTTTATATTAATTACACATAAACTCAATCTTATATATCCTATGTCCTAAATTACATCTTTACTTGACTAGCCCATAGGCATCTCAAACTTTGTTCAAAACTAAATCTCCTGAGTCTAGACACAGATCTCTTAAGGAATTTCTCAGCATGATTACTTGTCAGCAAGATGTTCGCTTAATTCAAACACTAAACTCAAGAGGATTCCTTGATACATCCTTTCCATCCAAGTTACTTTCAAGTCCCTTTCATCCTGCCTCCAAAATTTGCCCGTGGTTCTTCGTCTCTGTTGCTACCCTACCCTCCGCTCCAAGCCACATCCGCTTAAGCCTGGAATATTACAATAAGCTTCTGACTTAGCTTCTGCCATCCATTCTTCCTCACTTACAGACTGTTGTTCGCACAGCCTCAAGAGTGATGGTTAAAATACGGAGATCATGCCATTTGGATCCTAAAAGCCTTTAATATGTTTCCTTTGAACTTAGAGTGAGATCCCACTCCTTTCTGGAGCCTAGGAAGTCCTAAATGGTCTGGCCCATGACTACCATCCCCGCATCTAACCTCGTTCTCCATCAGGCTCACAGACCTTTGACTGTTTCCAGAATATTCCACCATGTTTCTTATTTCTGGGCTTTCATGTTTGCTATTCCCTTTGTCTGGAAAGCTCTCCCCCAGCTGCTGACGTAGTTGACCTCACCCTTCCATTAGTTCCCACACGTCTTTCATGAACAGCCAGTGTAAGCAGTTTCTCCTTCTTACTTTCAATCAGTATCACAACCTGTAATTATTTATTGATTTATTACTTTAGCTTTTACTTATCTGTCTCTCCCACTAGAATTCAGACTTTATCAGCATAGAGATTGTGTTTGTCTTATTCTGCAGTATATCCCTTACATTCAGAATGGGTCTGGTACACATTAGATGCTCAGTAACTATTTATGAAATGAATGAATTGTTAGTATAATTCTTATATTTCTTGTGCTGATAATGAGGGTGTATGAGTGCCTACATTAACACATATATTATTTACTTCTTTAAAAATAAAAAACCAAGAGCCCCCATAAAGTACAATTGAAAAGTTTTCTTCCTTTAATTTTTCCATCACTTAAAAAATATTTGCACTTCATTGTTTCTGTGATTATTCAAGCCAAACATGAAGATTACTTTCTCCCACAGTAATTAGTTCCTTCTGGGAAAACTTTTTAGAAAAATTCTTTGTGGTCTTGCCCAATTTGAGCCCTGGTCTTATGCTAATTTACATTTTTTTCCCCTTATATTTCATCTTAACTGGCAAAAATACTGATTGACAGCTTAAAATCCATGTTCCCTCCCTTGGAGCGGGAATTGATACAGGGATTAAGAAACCCAGCACAGGGTAATAAATCCACCTGGCTGCTGCCAATTTGAAGTCCAAAGAACACTCAGGCCAGATGGTTGAAACATGGCTCTTTACTAATAACACAGACAAAGAAAAGAATTACTGCCTTGCTAGATAGCATGTTTCAAATGGTTTTAGAGATGGGAATTAAGATAATGAAAACCAGGTGAATAAGCCAGTTTTTCTTGTTGAAAATGCAGGTTGTACTTTCAAGTGCAGCTGCTATGTTTTAGGGAAAGAGAATGGTCATATTTTTCTAATTTTACTATTTTGAAACAATTTTTGTTTTGGAAAAGTCTGAAACATTACACAAATGCAAGATATTATAATAGTTATTAATATTATTAACACTGACAGTATCATTTATGCTAGTTGTCAATGGCTGTGTAATAAGTTACTCCCAAAGTCAGTAGCTTAAAACAATACTTATTGTTTCACAGTTTCTGTAGGTCAGGAATTAGGGTGTGGCTGAATAAGGTCTCTTGCTCAGGGTTTTAGAGTGCAATTAAGACTGAAGTCACAATTTTATATAATCTAATGTCAGATAGCATCCCATCACTTCTGCCATATCCTATTTTCTAGAAGCACGTCACTAGGTCCATCCTACACACTAGGGGAAGAAATTATTACATAAGGGAGAGAACACAGGAAGAGAGGACTCATTGGTACAGCCTTAGAAGCAGTCTACCATATCATTATTGCACTTGGTGTGCTGAAGCAAAGTCATATTATACTTAAAAGCATAAGTTTTGCAGTTAGAAGAAAGAGATTGAGTCCCAGATCTATTTATTAGCCACGTGACCGGACAAGTCACCTAACCCAGTAAATTTCCATTTCCTAATCTCTAAAAATCTCTCCCTAAAAACAGAGGGAGGATTAATGGAGACATCAAAATGGGCACTTAGTGCAGTACTTGGCAACCAGTAATTGCTCAATTAATATTACCAACATAATATGAGGCCATACAAGCAAAAGGGACATCAATACTTAGAAAGGATTTGTGTGTGAAAAATTCAGAATCTGGGATGCTGACGATCTCAATATGAGCTATATTGGCAATCAGGTCGACAATCCATCATTAGGTCCTATGGAGTATACATCCAAAACATACTGTATTTCCAATCTATAGATTTCTTTCTTTTTGGACACACTCTTTTCCAGCAATAACCTAATTGTTCTCCCAATTTCTCTGTTTAAGGTCTTCCACTGAAATTTCCATATAGCAATCACAATAATATTTAAAATGTTATATTTTTAAAATGGCTCTTTAGCTTTAGTATCTTTCGGTGGCTTTGCATTTTACATGAAATTAAAGTATTTGACTGTGACTTATAAAGCTCTGCTTATTTTTCTGACTTCATCTTATGCTTTACCTTGTGCCTTATATTCAGCTACACTGGCTTTCAGTTGAGTCTTTGAACCCTTCAAGCTCTTGCATGCCTCAGGGCCTTTGTACATGCCATTTGCTCTGCCTGAAACTCTCTTCCTCAAACACTTCATCTAACTGACTCCAGTCATCATCAAGTCACTTTCACCATGGACTTTGGTCCTTTCTCCTCAAATCCAAATAGGTCTTTCCCATTGTTATTTCTAATAGTGTCTTGCTTTTTTTCTTTACAGTTTCTAACTTTATACTTTGTTAGGGATTAGATGTTTAATATATGTCTCTGTGAGAGGGCTGAGACTGTTTTATTCACCATTTGAAATGTAATCTAACACTATACCTGATTCATAGTGGGTTTTTAAACATTAGTTCTATATATTTTGAGAAACACCTAAGTACACAAAGGAAGTGTGTCATGTTAAAAAGATGACTTGAACAATATTGGTGGCTTATCTAATGGAAAGTTCAGTCCCCTTTCTGGAAACTGAAGATACTCATATTTGATCTCCAATTTCTATTAACCCTCCAAAAAGGAACATCTCCATTTGATACAAATATAGGAATTTAAAATAGTGTGCAGTTCAGAATAGTCTACCTTTTTAAGGTTGTTTACATGACAGAAAATATACAGTTAATTAAATAATACCATAGAGGTGAGGACCAAAAGGCACTCTGGACCTGTACAGCAAAAATGAATATCACTTCAATAGGTAGGAATTTGTAGAGAAAGCAGCATCCTTGGAACTCAGTCGCACTGAGAGATGGCAGGTTTGGTGATAGGGTAAGAGGGATAGTAAGGCCCATTTTCTCGGGCTGCATTTTTAAGGACAAAAGAGCAAAACCTTAATATTTGAACTGCAGCACATATCCTAATAAACTTCTCTCCTTCCTTGTAACATCTTGCCTTACATTCAATGCTCTATTCCTTGTTAAAAGAGGCACTTAAGACTCTCTGCATTTCAGAAATACCTATACATCTTAGAGAACAGCTTTCGCTGCTTCATTCCACTTTAAAAGGTAACTTGATTTTTAAAAAAACATTTAAAGACTCATTATTTTAAATTTATTTTTAGATAAAAGAATAATATTAAGGTTTTAAAAAATAGAACCAATATTTTTTAATACATTGAGGTGAAATGATATATTGCCTAAGAATTGCTTCAAATGATTTAGTGTACTGGAACGGGCTTCAGATTTAGATCAAGTGAGATAGCTCATTTTTAAATTGGGTGATGACACTTGGATGTTCATTATGCTATTCTTGTTATTTTTATATTTTTATATGTTTGAAATTTTTAGTAATAAAAAGTTTATTTTTAAAAAGACATATTTATTCATTCATTTATTTATTTTAGGGAGGAGGAAGGGATGGGGAGAGAGAGGGAGACAAACATCGATGTGAGAGAGAAACATCAATGAGTTGCCTCTCACATGCCCCCAACCAGGAACTTGGCCCACAACCCAGGCATGTGCCCTGGCCAGGAATCGAACCAGAACAACTTCCAACCCACTGAGCAGAGCTAATAATAAAAAGTTTAAAAGAATCCTTACAAAATATCTTTACGGCCTCCTAAATTCTACTTGTCTGCTTGCCTTTTCCCATCCCCACCGAGGGTTACTGTTGACTACATTGCACTTAAAATCTGAGGCATTGAGAGTATGGTCTCATCCACACCATTACAGTGTGAATTCTGGCTCCACCATGTACCAATGCGTGTTATTGCCACCTGCTGAAAGAGGTGGTATAACCTGTGACCATTGTCCTTTTCTGTAGAGTGGAGATAATACCAGCCTCAAACTGTCATGAAGATAGAATGAAACAATGAATGTTAAAGGCAGAGCCTGGCACTTAATAAGTTCTTATTCAGCTAATAATGACAACCATTTGTAAATTAATTCAATCGATTATTTATTGAGTAATTACTTTATGTGTGGTACTGTTCAAAAGATAGCTATTATTCTCAGGTTTAGCTATCAGTGGTAAATCCACAGAAACACTGAACGAGAGAAGAAATGTGCAGATACTGAAGAGTTAGACTGAAAGAGGAAAGACAGCAACGAATCAAGATGGGGACAAAGAAAATAAACTCATGAGTGCTGGTTTCTGAGGAACATAAGACTCCATGAGGATTTGATATGCAATTCATTTCCAGGCTGCATGTATGAGAAAAACCCCTCACTTCAGTTATGTATCTGTGTTGCTTCTTTACCCCATAGCTACCATGACTTGAGAAAGATCCAGCTACAAGGGCAGGCAGGATATTTTTTCCAACAACAAAGTTTCATTGACATGGCGAGTCATTCTTCATTTGTATCTACTGGGTCCTGTCTCCACTAATTCTGCCCAATGTCCACTCCTGGTCAGGGCCCTCAGACCCCTGGTGTCTGAGCACTGGTGTAGATCCCCCTGAGTTTCTAGTCTTCTGCTGCCTGCCAATCTCCGGGCCTGCCTGCTAGGAGCCCGCAGCCCTCCAGCCTCATCAGCTCACCTCTCCACTCTCCAGGTCAGCACTTCATGCACCTGCTGCTGCCTTATGCCTGTGTTGTCAAGAGAAAAAAGGGCATGAACCATGCATGACCTTGGACAGTAAGACACCGACCAAGAGCAGAATCATTGGCAGTTGTATTACAGACTAGAAAGGGAGACAAGTACAGAAAAACTAATTTTTAAAGAATAGCATATTTGTTCTTTTTAATGTGGAAATTTTATTTAGGTAAGAAATCCTTTTATAACTATTTTAGAGTATTTTTGAAAGAATACACTCTATTGAAAAAATAAAAGCTTTCGCATAAGTCTCAATTATGTTATCTAATTCAGGGTAAATGCAAGTGGCTTTGCTTTCTTAGGGAGTCAGGTTTCCTCTTACCTCACCATGTGATATCTTTTATTTTATTTTTTAAGCACATTTTATTTATTATGCTATTATATTTGTCCCAATTTTTTTCCCTTTCCCCTCTCTGTCCAGTGCCCCTCTTCACTCCAGCAATCTTCCCCCCTTAGTTCATGTGCATGGATCATGCTTATATGTTCTTTGGCTTCACCCTTTCCTATATTATTTACATCCTGCTGCCAATTATGCTTCCTGATCCCTGCACCATTTCCCCTTGTCTACCCCATTCTCCCTCCCAGCTGATAACCCTCCAAATGATCTCCATGCCTATGATTCTCTTTCTGTTCTGGTTGTTTGCTGAATTCGTTTTTGCTTTTGTTTTTATTTTTTAGATTCAGTTCTTTATAGTTGTGAGTTTGTTGTCATTTTAATGTTCATAATTTTGATCTTCTTTTTCTCAAATCAGTCCCTTTAACATTTCTTATTTCATACAATAATGGCTTGGTGATGATGAATTCCTTGAACTTTACCTTGTCTGGGAAGCACTTTATCTGCCCTTTCATTCTTTTTTCTTCTCTTTTTTCTTTTTTTTTAAATATATTTTATTTATTTTGCTATTACAGTTGTCCCAATTTTCCCTCCTTTGCCTCCCTCCACCCGGTACTCCATTTCCTCCAGCAATGCCCCCCTTAGTTCATGTCCATGAGTCATGCATACAAGTTCTTTGGCTTCTCCATTTCCTTTATTCTTCTTAACATCCCCCTGTCTATTCTGTAACCACCAACGTGTACATTTTTTTCCCTTTCACATCCAGACAATTCACCATTTAATTACTGCCTTCTGTCAGCTTCTCAAATTATATTAACACAAAGTTTTCTTTTCATTATTTCAAAATGCCTACATTAATTTATTTGTTTAAAGAGTTACTCTGTTAAGTAATATAAATTGCAATATTACCAAACACATGCAAAAATACATTTATAGGCAAGGAAGGGGAGCAACTTAGACAAGAACCTAGTATAATGGAATCATGGACATGGACAACAGGTGGGATTGACTTTGGGGGGAATGGGTGGGTGGGGAGGGGGACAGAGGGGAGCAAAAAGGGGATGGATGTAATACAACAACAATAAAATTTAAACAATACATTTATACACATATGTATATTTACACATATTTAAAGTACATACTGGATTTTGAAGAGTTAATACAAAAATTTAAAATATGCCAATAGCTTACATAATTATTACATGTTAAATTATAGTATTTTAGATATATTGTAGCAAAATTAAGCAGTGTTTTTCTTCTCTAATACTTATTTTACTCTGGAATGCTGTTTTTGTGAAATACATTACAGAAATGGTGTATTGCAGAACTCACTTTTGTGAAAGTTGTCCTAGAGACAGTGCCCAACCTATAGTGCCTTTCCATTCTAAATGAGAGCTTTGCTGGATAGAGCAATTTGGGCAGTTAAGTCCTTGCTTTTCATCACTTCAAATACTCCTTGCCAGCCCCTTTGTGTTTATAGTTTCTTTTGAGAATTCACTGACAGTCTTATGGGAACTCCTTTGGAGGTAACTCCCTGCTTTTCTGTTTCTGCTTCTAAGATTGTCTCTGTATCTTTAAACTTTGGCATTTTCATTATGATGTGTCTTGGTGTGGTCCTTTTTGGGTCCAACTTGTTTGGGACTCTGTGTTTCCTGGACTTGTCTATTTCCTTTGCCAAATTAAGGAAGTTTCTTTTCATTATTTTTTCAAGTAAAATGTCAATCTCTTGCTCTTCCTCTTCTCCTTATGGCATCCCTATGATTTGGATGTTGTATGTTTAAAGTTGACCCAGAAGTTCCTAAACTTCTCCTTATTTCTTTCTTCCATTCTTGTTTCTTCTTTCTGTTCTGGTTGAGTGTTTATTCCTGCTTTTTGTTCCAAATCATTGATTTGAATCTTGGCTTCCTTCCCATCACTGTTGGTTCCCTGTATATTTGTCTTTATTTCACCCTTTATAACCTTCACTTTATTTTGTGGCCAGACTCAGCTATTTCTCTGAGCATCCTGATCACCAGTGTTGTGGACTCTGCATCTGATAGATCGGCTATCTCCGTTTCATTTAGTTCTTATTCTGGGGTTTTATTCTGTTCTTTCATTTGGGCCCTATTTCTTTGCCTCTTCAATTTGGCGGCCTCCTTGTGTTTGTTTTCATGTCTTGGTAGTATGTCATAATGTAGTAGGTGTCCTGTAGGGTCCAGTGGCATAGTCTACCTAAGTACCCAAGCTGGGCCCTCAAGATGTGTCCTTCTTGTGAGCTAGGTACACCCTCATCTTGTAGTTAATTCTTGGTTGCTATTGGCAGGTCAACAAGAGGGATTTCCACAGGCCAGTCAGTTGCCAGGACTAGCTATGACCAATGACCACCACCAACCTCCACCTTCTGTGGAGGATCCACTGTGCAGGGGCAGGTGGAGGTGCTCCAATGTGGTCTGTAGCTGTCTACAGGGTGTGCTGACCCTGGGGTTCCCTGGGTGGTGCAGGTCAAGGTCAGCCCCCACCTATATTTTGCCCGGGCACCCTGCCTGAGCTGTAAAGCAATCTGAGATGCTGCTACTTGTGCTGGGCTTAGAGATTCTCAGGTGAAGCCAAGCTGTGAACCCAAGCTGGCTGCCTATAGTGCTGGGCCTGGGGATCACTGAAGCAGCTGTTGCTTGTTTGTTAGGATTTAGGAAGTTGTGCAGCAGGAGCCAAGAGCAGCCATCCATATGGACAAGTAGCTTGGGTGGGCCTGTAAATTCAATGGGGCAGAGTCGCTGGGGATCTCCAAGGAGGGGCAAACAGTGTTAGCCAGATTGATGGAGTTTCAGATATGGCACTAGCTTGCTGGCTCTTGGGGGAGGGGTTAGAAAAGACACAATGGCCTCTGCTGGCCATGATGTCAGACACTTCAGTTCCTCCCTGTCTGCCACTCGTGCCTTTCAAGCTGCTACCCTGGTGCTGGAGCTCAGAGGGACTGAGTTTGAGTAGGTGAGTCTGTGTGTGGGTTCTTTAAGAGAAACTGCTTGGGGCTCCAGTAGTTTTTTCCACCAACTTAGTTCTTGCTGGGTTTTGTAGCCAGAAGTTGTGGGGACTTAACTTCCTGGCACTGGAACCCTGGGTTGGGGGGTCTGGTGTTGGGTTGGGACCCCTCACTCCTGAGATTTCCCTCTCAAATTTTTATCCACCACAGGTAGGCGTGAAACCAGTCCATTCCATGCCTGCACTCCTCCTACCCATCTTGATGGATATTGTTTCTTTAATTCCTTAGTTGTCAGACTTCTATTCAACTTGACTTCTGGCAGTTCTGGCTGATGGTTGTTCTATATTTTAGTTGTAATTTTGATGTGGTTGTGTGACTTCATCTTCACCTCAGTATCAGCCTTTTTAAAAGTCATTTCTTCTCTTTAGATATGTGTAAAGATCTGAATTAAAGGCTATTTCTTTTTTTATTTCTTTTTTTGTTTCTTTCATTTCTTTTTTTAATTTAATTTTATTGTTGTTGTATTATATCTATCCCCTTTTTACTCCCCTCTAAAGGGGGTCCCCTTCCCCACCCACTCACTCCCTCCCAAAGTCAATCTCACTTGTCCATGTTCATGGTTCTTTCATACTAGTTCCTTGACTAAATTGCTCCCCTTCTTTGCCTCCTCCTCCCTGCTGCCCACTGAAAATCTATTCATTGTATTCATGTATCTGGTTCCGTTTTGCTTGTTTGTTTTGTTCATCATTGTTCTGTAATGGGTGAGATCATATGGTACTTGTCTTTCACTGACTGGCTTATTTCACTAAGCATACTACTTTCCAGTTCCATCTATGCTGTTGCAAAGGGTAGAAGTTCCTTCTTTCTTTCTGCTGGATAGTATTCCATTGTGTAAATGACCAAACTTTTTTGATCCAATCATCCACTAATGGGCACTTAGGCTGTTTCCAGCACTTGGCTATTGTAAATAGGGCTGCTATGAACATAGGTTCTTGTGAATTGGTGTTTCAGGGTTCTTCAGGTACAGTAACAAGATCATTTTAAAGCATTCATAAGTAAAAGTTGGTTCTTATCCATTCAGCTGTCCTATGTCTTTTGATTGGTGCATTTAATCCATTTACCTTTGTACCTATGTTCCTGTCTGTCTCTTTGTGTCTTCATCTTCTTAAAGCAGACCCTTTAGCATCTCTTGCAATGCTGGTTTGGCGGAGATGTATTCTTTTAGAATTCTTCTGTCTGGGAACCTCCTTATTTCACCTTCCACTTTGAATGACAGCCTTGCTGGGTAGAGTAGTCTTGGTTACAGACCTTTGTTTTTCATTGCTTGAAATATTTTTTGCCATTCCCTTCTGGCTTATGTTTCTGTGGAGAAATCAGCTTATAACCTTTGGGGGCCACCTTGTATGTTATTAGCTGTTTCTCTCTTGCTGCTTTTAGGATTCTCTCCTTGTCTTTGAAATTTGCCATTTTCATGATGATGTGTCTTGGAGTGGGCCTGTTTGGGTTCATCTTCCTTGGGATCCTCTGTGCTTCCTGAGTTTGCATGACATTTTCTCTCCTCATGTTAGGGAAGTTTTCTGTCATTACTTTTTCAATCAGGTTTTCTATCCCTTGCTCCTCCTCTTTTCCTTCTGGTACCCCTATGATATGGATGTTATTACCTTTTATGTTGTTCTGCAGCTCTCTTAAAATTTCTTCATTCTTTTTCAGTCTTTTTATGCACTTCCTGGGAATTTTTTTCTACGTTGACCTCCAGCTTGATTTGATCCTCTGCTTTCTCTAACCTTTCTAACCTTTGATTCTTTCTACTGTGTTCTTCAATTCAGAAATTGTATTCTTCATTTCCTCCTGGTTCTTGTTGATGGTGTCTATGTCCTTTTTAATGCTGGTGTAGTTCTCCGTAAGTTCCTTGTAGCTTTCTTGGAGTTCCTTGTAGTACCCCTGGAGTTCTTCATAGTTCCCCTGGAGTTTTTTGTAGTTTTCCTTGAAGTTGCTGAGCTCATTGAGCTTTTCTATCACCATTATTTTGAATTCCATGTCTGATAGTATGCTTGCCTCTGTTTCATTTTGCACTCTTCCTGGGGATTCCTCCTTTCCATTTGCTGAGGGTTTGTTTCTTTGTCTCCCCATTTTTAGTAACTCTTGTTTGTTTCTGCTTCTTGGATTGGTCTCCTTTGACTTACTGTCTTAGTGGTGTGACCTTCTGTGGTGTAGAGGTGCACATTTTTTTACTTTCTTGATCTGTGCTTGGTGTGTGTCCCAGTCTGGGCCTAGTCAACCAGTTGGAGACCACCAAAGATCCACTGTCTTTGTCTCCTTTAGCTGTTAATCCAGTCAGTCTCTGATCAGTGGTCAGTTTTAGGCACCTCTGGGCGGGGCAGATGAATTCAGTTGTTCATCCAATCAACCTGTGATCTGAGGTCAAGTTTAGGCACTGCTGGGTGGGGTGGATTAATTCCTATGGGTGAGGCTGTGGCTTCCCCTCAGGCTCCCGCCCTTTGTATGGGGGATGGGCCAGCACTGGACACACTGGACTCATAGGCTGCTCCCTCAGCTCTTCCCCTAAAGCCTTGACCCAAACCCTCCTTAAATGTCTCTAGTGAACTGTGCCCTTTCTCTGCTGGAGCCCAGAATAGTTGGATGCCTCTGTATTTTCATGCATGGTCCCTTTAAGAACTTGGTCTCTCTGTCAAGCTGGCTAAACCTGGCAGCTTTTTGCTTTTCACAGCTGGGTGCTGTTTACTCTCAGCTGTGTTGCTGTAGGCTGGGAAGCCCAGTGGGGGGTTTAGATCCCACCCTTCTCGGGTGGAGCCCCCAGCTGCTGAGATGTTTCTCTGTCCCTTCAGCCACTGCCTGTGGGAGCCCTGCCAGCTCTTATGTCTCCATGTTTCCTATTGGTCACGTTGTGATGAATTGGCTCTTCTGCTCTGTCCGTGGTAATAAGGCTTCTCTCCAGTTGGTTTTCTGTTGGTTATTCCAGATGATTTCTCCCCAATTCAGTTGTAATTCCAGTTTGGTGTTGGGAGGAGACTGGTGTAGATCCATTCATTCCTCCACCAGCTCAATTCTCCTGTTTCTTCCATTTCTTCTGTCAACAGCGAGGGCGGGAACCATCCCGTAGTATCTACCAATGACATTTGTAGCAATTACAGGGGGGAATTTGCAACTCAGCTGAGCTGATGTGATCTTGTAAAAAATTGCTATGAATTTTCCAGAATATATGATGCTCTCCAATTACTTTTTCCTAATTTTGGCATAGGGGAGCAATGGGAGTTGGCGGAATGCTCACTTTTATAATCTTGGGGGAAATCAATAGAATTTTATTATATATGTGCTCCATGTTTCTCAGTATTTGTATATCCCATGTTGATTTCCTGTTGCTATACCACATTGAAGCCTTTGTGGATATTAATCAATTTTCTTAACACTCCCAACCCCTCCCTTCCTTTTACTCTCTGCTTCTAACATCACCACTTTTTGAGATAATTTGGGCTATAGAAAGTGAGTTTTCTCAGCTTTCCACTCTCCCCTATGATTCTCAATATTTGTTTCATCTTAATGAAGATAGAAATGCATTTGTGTTGGGGGGAAGCAGGCAAGAATTTGGGGAAAATATTAGCAGTGGTCTTCTCTAGTGGGAAAATTATAAGGGACTGCTATTTGCTTTTAAAAATTTTTGTCCACTGTCAATTGTCAGGAAAGACAGTTAATATTTTGATCAGAAAAAAAAAAACCATCTTTTAAAAATAAAGAAAACCTTTTCTCTTCCTTTTAGCATCTCTACTATTTTATGACTGCTGGCATCTCCTTCATGCCTTAAAAAAGAGCCAGTATTAATTTCAGAGTTAAGTGGGAAAACCACCATTTATTTTGGAGATGTCAGAAGACATAGTCCTTTCTCTTCAGCCCTGTATTCACAAGTCCCAGGGGCCCAATTTTTATCTAGTCACAAAACTCTCTCCCCTCTATTTTTAGCCTTCACTCCATGGTCTTGTTCCTGGTCCCTTTTACAGACTCTCTCCTTTGTACTGTGTTAGATCTTACCCAGTCCCACACACTTTCCTGTCTTCCCTTAGCCCTTCATGTGCCTTGCAGTATTCTAGATCCATGATTAACACACTTCCCCAGTCTCTAATTCCTTGAATGTACATAGTATCTCTGCCCTAACTGCAAATGGGCTGTCCCCTGAGGGCTCCCTGGCACTCCAGCACATGTGCAGGAAGCTCACTTTTTAGCTCAGGGCTGGAAGTAAAGCATGAAATGCTCCTTATTTCCATACCTAAGCCATTTCCTTCCTTAACAGCCCAGATCCTTTGATTCTTCTGCCTTCTTATTTGCCACATTTTCCTCTCTTCTTTGGCTCACCCCCTTCCTCGACTCCTCTCTTTGAAGATTTTTGCTCACTCTCTTCTCCATTCTCAATCACATTTGACATTCACAAGAATGACACATCCAGCCTCTCTGGCTTTGCCACCCCCCCAGCTTTAGTAAGCTTTTTATTCACCCCACATCAGCCACCCACAACCATGCAATAGCCTAGTCCTGGTCATCAGCGTTAACAGCACCCCTCTGAAGCTGCACTTTCACTATGCTGCTTCTTAAATACCACTTCCTACCTTTCTAGTTCACTTCCCCACTACACACATTATTATAGCTCTTTAACCCCTTGACATAGGTAAGTGACCACTTTCTGCTACTCATCTTTCTTCAGTTTTTATACCACTGCTTTCCGGTGTAGGGTTCACAGTCTGTCACTCGCAGGCAATCAGCCTCAACAAAGGTCCCTTCTCTTCTTGGAATCACATTCACCTGTCAAAACTCCAGCCTGCTTGGATACCTTTCTGCACCAGCATTGCTCATCGTTGCTAGGAGAGTGACACATAGGACTTAGGTGATGACTGATTGCATCCAAGTCATGATTACAAACTCAGACAAGTATCTAACAGTACCCCGCAATCCTAGTACATTTCTCTAGTAAATTTGCTTTCCCACTATCTGAAACCACTCTTGCACACTTTTTGTTGTCTCTTCCCACACTTTCTTGCTCCCTCATTCCATCTTTCTTCATTCTTCATTGATAGAATAGATTTAAGAACTCTTTTTCCTACTGTACCAAATAGAAAAACCTACCTACCACTCATGTTCTCTGCTTTCCTGTATTACTTCTTCCTCTTACTACCTTCCTCCTGTGTCTTAGCTACCATCTCCTTTCTCCTCAAATACTTCATTTTTTGACCATTTCCTCTCACTCCAGCATCATCAGCCCCTCCTTTGTACCAGATCACTCCCACCAGCACAACCTCTCTAAAATAACCACCTTCCCTTTTCCAACATTTCTTCCCAGCTTTTCTCCTTACTTCTCTTTTGCTGTTTACCTCAAAATCCCTTAACTGGATTCTGCACTTACTGTTTGTGTTACTGTCAGTATTTAGCTAGGAGAGCAAAGGGAAGTAGATATTGAGCTTAATAAATTGGAAAGGAGAAAGTTACACAAGAAAGTTACACCTTCACACTCCAGAGGACCTCGGTGTTCCACCAAAGGTGTTAATACTCTCCCTCCCCCAGTGCCAGATTGTTGAGGGGGTACAAGGGGAGATCTAAACCATAGAGGCCTGTCAGTCTAACAGGGGAAAAGACTGTATCAAAGCCAGTGAAAGTTTCAGAAGTTAAATGGTCATTGGAGAAAGCACCTGGGCCGGCCCAAGCCCAAACTAAGATAATCTCAGGGGAATAAAGAAGCTCCACCCCCGCTGTCTTGTGCTCTGCACTTGCATGATGCCTGCACCTATTCCCTCCATAGTCCTGTGGCCCTAGCAGCCACATGGCCCAGGGCCATGCAACTCTATATACAGGCTCCAGGAGGGCACCTGAAGTGGACTGCAGCTGGAAATGCACTAAGCTAGCAGGATGCTGGATTGGACTATACTTTAAAATGAAGCAAAAACTTCTAGACAGTGACTTTTGTCTTGGCCTTACAGAAGGACACAATTAGACTTTTTTCCATGGTAGGACAGCAGAGATAGGACATAAGAAACCCCAGGAGGGGCAGCTTCTATTTCCATATAAATAAGCCACCTTGTCACCCCACAAGTTCTCATGCATGGGTCCTTGTAAAGCTTTCCCTATGATCCCAGGGAAGAACCTAATTTCTGCCCGCAACACTTCTGTGTTCTCTCTTCAAATAATTTCAGTCTGGCTTCTGCCTTCACCATTCTATTTCAATATTTAGTGTATCTAAAAGTATGCTTGTCCAAAGCATCACCCCCCACCTCTTAAAATCATTCGCCTTCCAGTCTTCCACAGTTCAGATAATGGAACCACCATCTGCCCAGAGGCTCAAGCCAAAAATTGAAAGGAAATTGTGCTTCATCTTATTCCCTCTTCCTCCCCACCCCAACCATTTGCAAATCTTGTCATTTATTCCTCAAAATACAGGTGGTCACCAACTTAAGATGGTTTAATTTAGGATTTTTTGGCTTTAAGGTAGTGTGAAAGCAATAAGCATAATAAGTTACATGAGATATCCAAGACTATTTTATAATAAAACAGTCTTTGTGTTAGATATTTGGCCCAACTGTAGACTAATTTAAGTATTCCAAGCACGTTCAAGGTAGGCTAACCTACAGTTAAGCCAGGTTGTGTCTATCGCATGCATTTTTGATTTAGGATATTTTCAACTTATGGGAGGTAACCCCAGGGGAAGTCAAGGAGCATCTGTATATCTAGAATTGGTCCATTTCTCTTTCTATTTACTACTGCTACTCTTTTCCAGAACAGTGTTTTCTCAAATGGGATTATGCTTCCATTTCTGCCATATTTCAATCCATTTTGCACAAAGCAGCAAGGAGGGACAATCTGTTTAAATGCAAACTGAGTCTTTTAGCACACCCTCTCATGACATCCCATTATACATACAACACACTCCAATCACCTAACCTCCTACTCTTCCTTTAGGGCACAGCCCAGATGTCACATTTTCCAGATAAGTGTTCTTTCACTCCATCTCGAAGTGTAAAAGAGTTGCCTTCCCAGAGCCACTGAGCAAGTACGCTTTCCCCAAAACCCACATAGTTCTTCCCTTATAAGTCGATCACACTATTTTTCCTGTTGTCTGCCTCTCTCATTATACTGCAAATTCTTTTAGTGCTGGGAATATGTTTGTGTTCATTATTATATCCCAGGCTTTGAGCACAGTGTCCAGCTGATAGGATGTCCATGGTAACTAATTATAATATTGTATTTTAAAAATAAGAAATAGAAGCCTCAAATGGAGCCATTTGTGCTAAGCCCCTGTCACCAAACCAAGACTGAATACCTAACCTAATCACAGTTTCAGCTTTCCCCATAAACATTACCTTTGACCAGTGAAACTGGAATGATCTGGTCAGCACTAGTGAGAGAATCCCCCCATTGTCCATTCTGTCCCCCATACAACAATGACCTTGTCTGGAACAATCCACTCTTCCCCAGAAACTTCTTTTCCCTGCCCTCTTCTGTCTATAAAAAGCCTTTCATTTGTAGAGCCGAGAGCTCTTTCTGCCTGCTAGATGGAATGCTGTCTGATTCATGAGTCATTAAATAAAGTCAGTACGATCTTCAAAATTTACTGAGTTGAATTTTGTTTTTTAACAATATACAGAGATGAATGGCTCTCTCTGCTATGTACATCTCTCTGCTGCAATCACCATATTCACACTTATCAAACATTACACTGGTGGATCCTTCTTCCCACATGTAATTGATAAGGAAACCTGTTACTGACTTAAGTGTACTTTTTAGTCAATACAAATTTTTGACCTTTATTTGATGAAGATAAGACAAATAAGATAAGCAAGCCATTTTTTAAAAGTCTGTGGAAGACTCAAGACATGAAAAGGCTTTTTGAAGGAATTTTTTCTTGTAGTTCTAGTTCCATAATTACATGGGACAGATATTCAGTACCTTCAGCCTTATGTTGCTAATCACACAAAGATCTACTCCAAGGGTCTACATCCAGGAAAGACAATCAGTAAAATAATGAAATAAAATTATAGTCACAGTATGAGAAAAAACTTTTAGCCTTACAGTTTTTCTTTTAGGGCTAGCTTAAAATTAATCCAAAGCTCAATGTAAAGTGTATCTCATTTTAGTTCTTTTAAATCTATTTTTCCAAAACACCTAAAATAAATATTAAACATAACTTTTATTCTGTTTTTATTAAATGTATTTGTTCACTTAACAAATATTTATTGAGCACTTTGCTGTACCTGGCCCAACGCCTTATACATAAGAGAAAATTCCAAACGGTATCTGCCCTCATGGAGTGTACATTGTAATAAGAAGACAGGTATAATCCACTGCACTGTAAGCAATCCATGTTTTAGTGCAAGAGCTATAAATAAGAAACCTAAGAAACTATGAGAGCACATGGGGTAGATGATCTCCATTTGTCCCTCCATTTGCATCCTGTCCCTGCTCTGCTCTGCTCTATGGCCTGGAAGGCTAACCTCTTTGAGCTACATCCATGAATTCCTTGCTTTCCGGCTCCCCTTTGAGTTCAGCAGGAGATAGGAGAGCAGACGGGGATCCAGGGCAAGGTCATGACCTCTCCACTCCCTCCCAGCCTGGTCAAGGTATGGCAGCGGTTGCATTGATCTTTTCAGGTCCTGGTGTTACCAAGCACACCAGGGCATGGCCACCCGTGCTTTTACACAAGACCCAACAACTAGTGTTGAAGGAAACAGGTTCTTACTAACAGGGTTCCAATCTTACGGGGGCTGGGAGAACTCTGCTAGGAGCCCTCCTCTCCCGTGAGACCCAGCAATTCCCTTGCTCCCCAAAAGGCTCGAAGCCAAATACACACCCAGAAGTTCCAAGTATCCTTATCTGTCCATCCGTTAGTCACACAGACAGGCCCCCATCCCCTCTGGAAAGTGCACTAGTGGGTTTCCGGGTCGCCATCCTGTCCCAGCAGCTCCCGCCTTTGGGCTCCGGGGGGCGCTGTTCTCAGCCTCCAGCAGCGCTTCAGGAAGCCAAGCCTGCGTTACCCTGGATCAGGGCGGATCCATGGAAGCACACATCCCATGAGGATGCCTTCTCTGTTTGTCCTTCAGAGAAGCAGAAGTCTGCGACCCCGCATTCCCAGTCCCAGTTCTGCTCCAAGCACCTCTCACAAGTTTGGTGGCCAGGCAGGACCCTGCGGCACCGCCAGCTCCACCGCTGTTTTCTCCGGACTTCCCAACCTCGGCAGACTTACCATCAGCCCTCCAGGCGGACTTCTCTCATCGCAGACCGCGTGGTTCTCTCTCCTCCTGACCCGCAGCCTGCCCTAATTTCAGTGCTCAGCTCAGAGCTTCCTGGGGTGTGTTAGTGTCTGTCTTTTTCAGTCAGTTCTCTAGTGTCTTTAACCCTGGTTCAGATGCCATCCTTATTCAGGGTGAGAGTTCCCAGTGACGTGGGGCCATCCACGCTGCCTCTCAGGCAGGTGTGGTAGAGCTAAGTCCTGAGTCCCTGCACAGTCTCACAGCCACTACACAATTCGCCCTGGGCAGCAGCCTCTGCCCTTCATGGAGGCAGGGCTATTCCCTTGTCTTTTGTTATGCGGTGTATCTTAAACCTGGACCATCTAGCTGCTCTGCAGGCCACCAATCCTGACTTCAGGCAGGATGGTGGAGTTGCCCCTCAGGACCCATGCTCTGAACCTCATTACACTGGAAACCACTCTTCCTTCCCTTGTCACTGGAGCCTAGGGGTAGCCACAGCTCCCATGTGCCAGCCTGGCATGTCTCACCATCCCTGTTGGTTTCCTCCAGTCCCTATGACTCAATTATTTGTTAAATTCATCAGTCTTCTGGCTTGAGTGTGCTATTAATTCCCTGTTGGGATCCTGAGTAGCTCAGAGCTGAAGGTTGGAGAATCTGACTTAATTTAGACAGAGGAGGTAAAGACAAAGAAGACTTCCTTGAATCAAAGGCATCCATATTGATATTGGAAAGGAGGAAGTAAAATTGACATTATCTGCAGATGATGTGATAGTGTACATAGAAAATCCTATAGGCTCCACCAAAAAAACTACTAGACCTAATAAGTAAGTTTGGCAAAATAGCTGGATACAAAGTCAATATCCAGAAACTGAAGGCACTTTTGTACACCAACAATAAAACATCAGAGAGAGAGAGAGAGAGACTAGAAAATAAATCTCATTGACTATAACAACAAGAAAAATAAAGTACTTGGGAATAAACTTAACCAATGAGGTAAAAGACCTGTACCCAGAAAACTACAGAACACTGAAGAAATAATTTAAGGAAGATACAAATAAATGGAAGCATATACTGTGTTCATGGATGGGAATAATTAACATCATTAAAATGTCCATACTATCCAAAGCCATTTATCAATTCAATGCAATTTCTATTAAAATACCAATTACATATTTCACAGATCTAGAATAAGTACTTACTTCAAAAATTTATAAAGAGCCAAGAACAACTATGAATAGCCACAGCAACCTTGAGAAAGAAGAACAAAGTAGGAGGAATCACAATACCAGATAGCAAACTATATTACAAAGCCATTGTAATCAAAGCAGGCTGGTACTGGCTTAAGAACTGACATTTAGATCAATAGAACAGACTAGAGAGCCCAGAAATCAGGTTTCTATGGTCAATTTTTGACAAAGGGGAAAGGAGCATAAAATGGAGTGAAAATAGCCTCTTCAACAAGTGGTGTTGGGAGAACTAGATGGGGATATGCAAAATAAATAAATAAATAAATAAATAAATAAATAAATAAAATGGAGAAGAAGGAGAAGGAGAAAAGAAAAAAGAAACTAGATCACCAGCTTACACCAGACACTAGAATAAATTCAAGATAGATAAAAAAGTTAAACATAAACCATGCCACCATTAAAGTCCTAGAGAAAAACAGAGGAAGTAAAAATTTCACATATCCTTTGCAGCAATATTTTCACCAATATTTCTCCTAGGGCAAGAGAACTAAAGGAACAAATAAACAAATGGACTGCATCAAAATACAAAGTTTCTGCTCAGCTAAAGAAAACATCAGCAAAATAAAAAGGGGAACATCCATATGGGGAAAATACTGTATATTTGCCAGTGATACCTCAGACAAAGGTTTATCTCAAAAATATGTAAAGAACATATATGACTCAACACCAAGAAGACATACAACCCAATTTAAAAATAGGCAAAGGACCTGAACAGACACTTCTCTGAGGACATACAAAGGGCACTTGGGCATATGAAAGAATGCTCAGAATCACTGGCCATCAGAGAGATGCCACATCACACCTGTCAGAATGGCCATCATTAACAAATCAACAAACAACAAGTGCTGGCGAGGATGTGGAGAAAAGGGAACCCTAGTGCACTGCTGGTGGGAATGCAGACTGGTGTAGCCACTATGGAAAACAGTACATAATTTTCTCAAAAAAAGTAAAAATGAAACTGTCTTTTAACCCAGCGATTCTACTGCTAGGGTTATACCCAAAGAATCCTGAAACACCAATTCATAAGAACCTATGCACCCCTATGTTCATAGCAGCATTTACAATAGCCAAGTGCTGGAAACAGCCTAAGTGCCTGTCAGTGGGTGAATGGATCAAAAAACTGTGGTACATTTACACAATGGAATTCTATGCACAGCAGAAAGAAAGAAGGAACTCTCACCTTTTGTGAGAGCATGGTTGGAACTGGAGAGTATTGTGCTTAGTGAAATAAGCCAAGTGGCAAAAGGCACATAACATATGATCTCACCCAATAAAGAAACTAATGAACAAGATACAGAGGCAAGCAGAATGGAATAAGAGACATGGAAACAAGAAGCAGAATGAAGGTGACCAAAGGGGAGGGGAGAGGGAGAAGGGGGAACAGAAGGAGAAGGGTCTAGTCACGGAACTAGCATGGATGACTCATGAACATGGACAACAAGGTACAGATTGAATGTAGGATAGGGGATGGGGTGGATGGAGAAGCCATGGCACGGTGGGGGGAGGGGGGAGGAAACAATTGTAATAAAAGAACAAGGAATTAATAAAAAATTTTAAAAAGCTTTCCTTGAAGAAGTCTTATTTAAACAGCATGAGCTTTCCTGGTTGGCCCTTCTTACACCTCTTCTTTTCCTTCCACAGCAATCTAGAAAATTTACATGTCAAGAGGAGAGAATGACATACTTCATCATTGTTCTTTATGCCCTTTTTCCACTGCCCTCCCCAACTCTAGCAATGAACCAGAAACCAACTCTTTCTGGTTTCTCTGGAATGGCTCCTCCTTAGAAGGGTCTTCAGGTCTTCTAAGGTCTCTCCTTCTTTACTCTTTCTTCCCCATCTTTCACATCCCATCAGTATCCCTAAGACGTGTGCACCCTCCTCAGTGTGACCCACAATGTAAGATTGTGTATATACTGTATATAGTACATATATATATATATATATATATATATATATATATATATATCTTCTCTCTCACTGTTTTCATATCAGATAGTCAGTCACCCTGGACCACTTGCTTTTTCCATGCTTTTCTGCACAGTTTTTTTTTTTTTTCTGAAGCATTCTAACTTCATCTGTACCTTCTGTTGAAATACTATGCAGTTTAAATGCCACCTGTCTGCAAAGCCTTCCTAAAGGTCTCAGCAGATTCAGTCGTATTATTTTTTGTTCTCATAAACACTTTCCTTATTTTTACCTTTCTTTCATTTCCCACATGATTTATAGTTTTGATATTTGTGAAAATGTCTTATTTCTCTCCCATAATTATCAGCTCTGAGGAAGCAACAACTAGTTTGTTACTGGGACATCTACAATAATACATTTACTACAATGCCCAACATGTAGTAGGAACTCGATAGATTTTAGTATTGATTTACACATATTTTATGTTCTATATTGTAGAAAATAATTCTAAAATTATTCCCTTATACAAAAAAGTAAAATTATTAGTGTGCTCTCTTTGTATGTGGTCCTTGGCATGATTAGTATCACAAGGTGCTTTTTCATTACGACTTAATTCAATTGTACAGTTAAACCAGGAATTACTAGGGAAATAGAGCTAAGAATATTTCTGCCAGTTACAACTTAAAAGACCTGACTTTATTCCTCCATTTTCAGTTTTCTAATATTCAAGGATAGAATATTTATCATCTCAGGAAAAATGAAATGAAAATCCTCTAAGGGTCTCTTGACACCATATAGCTGCATAGAGTTAGAAAAGTGGTAATGGGGAACAGGCAGATTAATTGAGAAGGAAATAAAAGTATCTTCCTCCTACCTTCAAACACCACATTTCAAATTGAGATTTCTGAAAGTTCTCCTTCAGGAGGTTTTTGTTATATTGTTTGGTTTGATAATGTTGGAAGATGAGGAATCTGGGAATATTAACTTCAAAGAGACTTTTCAATTCTATGTATTCCGTGAAATTGAATTTGGTTCTAAATGGTGTTACTTTAGTTTTAAGATATATTTAAAATACAGTAATAATAATATCATTTATTAATTACATAATAACTCTTTTAATCTTATAACCAGCTCCAGTGCAGATATTATTGTTTTCATTCCATAGATGAGGAAACAGAGACTCAAGATGTGAATTGCTGTGTTTCAGGGGGACAGTTTTCAGGTGACAGCTCTTCCTTGGTCCTATGTTCATTTTCTTATACCCTAGGCATACCTCCTCCTGATGATATCACTGGGGTGAATGCACATTTGTTTGGCCATCCTTTGTGTATAGCGCAAACGTTTCACAACCCTCTGAAACCTGCACTGCCCCAGAAAGCTACTTTTAGGAAGGAGAGTCATGCAGAGAACTCAGAAACAGACAGCCTGGCTGGAAACATGGCAGGGAAATGGACCGGACACTCTTCCCAGAGTGGACCAGCCCTCAGGGTCCTGCTAGGCCTGCCTTTGCCTTCTAACCCAGCAGCAGCTGGAAAATGACTGTGTGTTAGTCTGCTGGGAAGGAAAGCCTTGTGAAAGGACAAGGGAAGGACTTTCTGCCCTGCACACCCAAGTAAGCATGCTCTGAGAGCATAAATCACATTCTGTTTTTTAAAAATTCACTCCTGTTTTAAAGTGGTTGGGTAGCAGTTATTTTACATTGCTTTTTATGGATATTTAAATATATTTTCCCCTAGTTGCTGCATAAGCTGTTTAAACATCAAAAGCCTCAAAGACACAGAGACACAAGAAAAACATTTTTTATTAACGTTATATTTTTTAATCAAGAAAGCAGTCATCTAAGTGGCTTTTCCTATTTTCTATCTCACATATAAGAAAAACACCTCAAGAGTAACATGAGAGACAGTATTCAGAAAGCAATTCCAAACACATTAAAAGAGCTGCTTTGGAAAAATGAGTCAAGTGAGTTTTTCATTCTAAAGACCACAAAAAAGAAACACACTTTTTTACAGGATGATAGGTTGAAAAGGGGATAAGAGGGGGAATACAATATCTCATCTAAAATCTTTCAGGCAAGAATGTTTATTACTGCAGGAAGCAGAAGGTGAGCTTGGCTTATAAATGAGATTCTGCAGATGAGGGAGATGTATCTTGCTGAAGTATTACTGTGCAGAATGAACCTTTAAAGCCTGGACTCTGTAGGCATAAACCATTGTCAAATAAATCTAAATTGATGTATTCATTTTTAATAAAAGAAAATGTGACATAGCATGGCCACAATAATATGTAATTTCATCTACGCCTTTCAATTCTCAAAGGTTATTTAATTTTCCTTAAAACATTACTGAAAATGGCAAGGGGTTAGATGAAAATAAATATTCTCTCCTAGAATGATATTAATTTAATCAGCACTTTCCCTGCCATTGAGAAACAATAGTAGAATAGTTAAACATAAAGGTCCACCTATGGTTTATCTATATAATAATTGTAAATACCCAGATTGATACATAAATAGTTAGGATAAGAGATGGCTAATTCTTTTTTCTTTTAAAATTTCTTAAGGGATTTTTATTTGTATTTTTAAATTTCCTACAAGAAAGTATTTCCCACAGGGAAGACATAAATATTAATTGTGAAAATGAAAGAGAATTGAACAAGCATAGGAGTATTTTATTAGAAATGGTTTTCAGTATGAATACTCTAAGGGATTAAGAATAACCCTAAAGCAAATGACTACAAAGCTGTTTAAAAACATGTTTTTCTTATCATGACATTTGGTTTTTTACCTCGGCTCTTTTTCCTCTTCCTTATTTTCATTCTTGCATTCCTTCCCTGCATTTTTCAACATAGAATTTAACTTAGTAATTTCTAAAAACACCTAAGCAAAGAGGTAAATTAAATACAGGTAAAAGTAACTTAAATCTAAAATCTCTATGGAGATTATGGCATCATTCTGTGTCACTGACAGAACAGCTTAGTAAGTTTCATGGTGATTCAGGCAGATTTCAGCCTTTTTTGTTTTTAGACTGGGGTTATCAGTTACTTCTCTACCAATGTCCACATAGTAGAGAAAATTTCTATTACATGATAGTATTTAATGTACGGATGACTTTTGTCAAGCACACATCAAAGGAACATAATTAATCAAATAATAAATGAGTTTGATTAAAGAATATATATACAATTCAAGGAAAACTTTCAAGGATGTAGTGTCTAAAACTAGTTTTTATGTCAGAGAGAACCTTAAAGAGTTAAGGAAGAAAACAGGTAGTTCTTCAATAACTTAAGCAAAAAATTACTATATCATAAAGAAACCCACTCCTAGGTGTACAACCCAAAGATTGAAAAAAATAACTTCAACAGATGCATATATATGTATATTCATATCAGTTGCTATACCTAACGGTACAAATATACAGCCAAAATAGCCATCAACAGATAAATGGATAAACAATTTGTGACATATAAATACAATGAAATACTATTTAGCCATAAAAAAGAATAACATACAGCTACATCCACAACAGAAACCTTGAAAACATGTTAAGTGAAAGAAGCCAGACACAAAAAGTCACACATTGTATAATCTCATACATGTAAAACATCCAGAAGAAGTAAATCCATAAACACAGGTGCAGCTTGGTGGTTGCCAGGGACTGGGAATGGGGAGAAAATGCTTAATGGGTACAAGGTGATAAAGATGCTTTAAAACTAGATAGAAGAGATATTTTCAAATACTATGAATTTTCTAAATGTCATTGAAATATTCACTTTAAAAAGGTTAATGTTATGTTGTATAAATGTTAGCTCAAAAGGAAAGAAGAAACTATAAGAATGAGGAAGAAAGCAAGAGGGAAAAAGACTCTTTAACATTTCATATCAGACTGGGTTGGTGGGGATGAATTCCTTTAGTTTGTTTTTTTGTTTCTTGTCTGGAAAACTATCTGCCCATCCATTCTAAATCATAGCTTTGCTTGGTAAAGTGATCTTAATTGTAGATTCTTGCTTTTTGTTGCTTTGAAATTTTCTTGCCAAGCCATTCTAGCCTACAAAGTTTCTTTTGAGAAATTAGCTGACAGTCTTATGGAAGCTCCATTGCAGGTAACTAACTTCTTTTCTCTTGCTGCTTTTAAGATTTTCTCTTTGTCTTTAATCTTTGTCATCCTAATTATGATGTGTCTTAGTGTGGGCTCTTTGGGTTCATCTCATTTGGGACTCTATGCTTCCAGGACTTATATGTCTATTTCATTCACCAAGTTAGGGAAGTTTTCTGTCATTATTTTTTACAAATAGGTTTTCAATGTCTTGGTCTCTCTTTTCTCCTTCTGGCACCCCCATGATGTGAGTGTTGCTATGCTTGAAGTTGTCCCAGAGGTTCCTTACACTATCCTCATTTTTTGGATTCTTTTTCTTCCTGCTCTGCCGATTGGGTGTTTTTTGCTTTTTTATGTTCCAAATCACTGCTTTGATTCTTGGCTTCATCCACTCTACTACTGACTCATTATAAATTATTCTTTATTTCATTCAGTTTATCTGTCATTTCTGACTGAATAGTTTTTAAGCTGTTGAGGTCCTCACTAAGTTCACTGAAAATCCTTATGACAAGTGTTTTAAACTGTATGCCTGGTAGATTGTCTCCTTTTTGTTTATTTCTTTTTCTGGAACTTTGTTCTGTTCTTTCATTTGGAACATGGTTCTTTGTCTTCTCACTTTGGCTGCCTCCCTGTGATCATTTCTGTGTATTAAGTAGAACTGCTACATTTCCCTGGCTTGGTGGAGTGGCCTAATGTAGTAGGTGTCCTGTAGAGTCCAGTGGCACAGCTTCCCCTACCATTCAAGATGGGTACTCAAGGTGCACTCACTGTGTAAGCTATGTACACCATCCTCTTGTATTTGAGCCTTAATTGCTTTTGCCACATTAATGGGAGGGCTGTATTTAGGCCGATCAGCTGCAAGGATTGACTGTGACCACTGACCACCAACCTCCTACCACTGTGGTTGTTCAGCTATGCAGGGACCCACTCCACAGAGTAGGACCTACTTCCCTGGGAGTCTGATGCCTCCTGAGTCCACTCCTTGACTGTGTCACTTGTGAAGGTGGCTGTGTGATGGTGTTCCAACATGGTCTGAAACTGTCTCTTGGGTATGCAGGCTCTGGGGCCTCTTGGGAGGTGTAAGCCAGGGTCAGCCACCACTGTGTTCTGTTTGGGGTGACTTAGCATAATTTACAAAGTGGTCTGCTACTTGTTTTGGGCTTGGAGATGCCCAGTGAGGCCAAACTGGGAACCTACCTGTTGCTAGTGGTGCCAGGCCTGGGGTCCCTTAGCATGATATATAGGGCTGGCTGAGTCCAGATGCTGCTTGCCTGAGAAAATTTAGGAAAATCTGAAGCATGTGCCAGCCCTGGGCTGGAGGGCCTGGTGCAGGTCTGAGACCCCTTGCTATTGAGATATCCTTCCCAATCTTTATCTGCCATGTTTGTGTGGGACCACCTTGTTCCATGTCTCTGCCCCTCCTATCAGTCTTGATGGGTCTTCTTTAATTCCATAGTCGTAGTACTTCCAGTCACTTGATTTCTGGCAGTTCTGAATAATGGTTGCTCTGTAGTTTAGTTGTAGTTTTGATGTAGTCGTGCAAGGAGGCAAGTATGTTTATTTAGGTCATCATCTTGACCAGAAGTCCTTTGGTCTATCTTGGATGCATAGTCAAACAATAATATGGGTAAATTCAGTTTAAATGTTTTAGTACACCTAACAAGGAACTATATTAGAATAAGAAATGTAGAGAATTTTTTTTTAATACAGAAAGACTATTGGGTCTGAGTTATAGAGATGGCATGATACATTTATTTTAATGATTAGGGTAAGTTAATCTAAAAAAGGAAGAAAAACAATTTTAAAAAAATGGAATCCATGCTGAGTATATTACAGAAGGATAAGAGAGCAAATAGGAAAAAGAAATGGCAAGTGTTCAGAAAGCAATTACTGGCTATCCTAGGGTTCTGTGAATGATCTAACAGTAGGTGCCCCAGGAGTGGAAAGGGGCTACTATGAGTGAACAGGACCCGAGGAAAGTAATCAGAGAGGAGAATGAAAGATATCTGAGGCACAAGATACAGAAGAGAAAGAGGGGATGACAAAGTTTACAGACTGAACTTGAAGGACATTGCACAATGAGAAAGAAAGCTAAAACTGAGAACTGACTCCAGCGACTGCTCGCCAGCATTATGGAGATGTAACATGACGGAATACCAATTCTCTGAAGAAAGCAGTAAGGGCATGTGAGAGAGACCCCAGGGATGATGTGTAAAAAGCAGTAATCCTATAGAAAGCATAAATGAGTCTGTAGCCTTCATGTTCAAATGCGTGGATAGGAAAGTTAAATAGATGCTGTGGTTTGGAATATGATTCTCAGAAGAAACAGTTTTAAAAAACCATAGTCTCATTTTAACTGAAAAATAGGATATTAGTCAATGGCAATCAGGGATATATTGAGGACAAAGCTTCTCTTCTAGCAGTTTCAACAAGATACAGTTAACAAAGACTAGAACAGAAAATTTTAGGGCCTTTTCAAATGCTGGCTGTGGATTTGGGAAAATAGCAAGCATACAGCACAAAGAACTATTGGGAAGAAAATAAGTAATAAAAATGATATGAGACATTTGTTATATATCACATTTATAAACAAATGTAAAAGTGAAGGAGCATCTTTAACACTTGATTTATATGAGAAACAGTTTTACTACCTCAAACCCCTTTAAAAAGTTATTTGTACTTACGTATAAATATTTTGTCAAGCAAAGTGATTGCCTTGAATTGCAGTTTTAAATGTCAAATGATACAGTTTTCCATGTACCTTTGTCCCTTTCCAGCTCTGTTAGGTCTCAGTTCTCTCATCGGTGGAAAGGATCTAATGATCTATACTACTCATGTTGTCATCAAAAGAATGATATGATCATATTGTGATGCATTCGGCAACGTGAAACGCCCCATTAATAATAATTTTCTAGTTATGAGTATTAATATTTGTCAGTAATGGTCATATTGCCAATATGCCTCAATCAAATAATGTGGAAAAGGGAAAACGGGTTATACTTTAAGTCAGTATAATGCTTACTGGGCCTAGACTTAACATGATGCTAGAGAAAGTAACAAGCTCACTTTTTTCCTGCAGAATTTTTTAAATTAAATGCTGTATTTTATTAACAACCAAATTTTATCATAAAAAAGGAAAGGTGCATGTTAAAAATGCTTTAAATTAGCATAAATTATTAAAACACCAGAATATGAAAGCATATGTGCCCTATTGTAAAAACCAGGTGTTTAAATAAGATAAAACTGCCTCCTGAACTAACATGGGATTTGAGTTGAGTTGTGCTTTTCAAATATTATTTCTAATTGCTAATTTTATAGGTACCAAATTGGTACATTTTATTAAAATGATTCCAAAAGAAGTTATCAATGTGAGGTGCACATTTGTATGCACGTCGGCTACTCTCAGTGTCTCTTTGGCCCTAACTAAGAAAGGGAATTTAAATATCAATCTTGCATAGAATAGTACATGGGAAAATGCTAGCCAAAATGGAAGAGAAAAACTTTCTCTCAGAATCTTGAGTTTAGTATAGAAATTCCTGCATAGATTTTGAATCCCAAGAGGGTCCTGAAAGAGGAAGAAAGTGGCTGGCTCAAGGAGGGTCTGACTTTAAAAAGGAACCAGCCTGACTGGTATGGCTCAGTGGACTGAGCACTGGCCTGGGAACCAAAGAGTCACAGGTTCTATTCCAGTCAGGGCACATGCCTGGGTTGTGGGCCAGGTCCCATGTTGGGGATGGGCGAGAGGCAACCACACACTGAGGTTTCTTTCCCTCTCTTTCTCCTTCCCTTCCCCTCTCTCTGAAAATAAATAAATAAACCCTTTAAAAATGAAAATAAATAGAAAGAAGGAAACTGAGTGCAGGTGTGAATGCAAATAGTTTATAGATAGTGAGGTCAGGATTTAAGAAAGGTCAGACTTATGGCCTCAATTTTCTTGATTAATTAGGAGGTGAGATTGTCTTCAGAGAGGGGAGCAGAGGCAGGTGGGAAAGGTAAAAGCAAAGCCAAATAAAGCATTAGTCATTGTCACAGATTCAGGACTAAAATCAATCCTAAGTAATGTTAAACTTTTTACCCATTTTTTCTATCTTTTCCCAAAGATAAAAAACATTACAATCTAGAATCCTGTATTTTTTTTTAACTTGGCCATCAACTAGTCTTTTAATTGTCTATGTAGATTCCATATCTTTTCTTTTAAGTATTTTTCCCTAAACTGCCAGAGCTTCACATAGTTTGTGTTTTGCTCTGGTTGAAAAACCAATGCATTAATTCCTAATTCTCTCCCATTCTCCATGCTTACAAAAATTGGCTCTCCTCAGATTGATAAGAGCAGTCATTGCCAAGACCCCATACATACACGAGCCTGTCTCATAGCAATAGCATCGTTATAAAATCTTGGTTCCTGCTGAATATCTTAGTCTCTGAAGATAATACTATTCTGGGGGGCAGGGGCAGAAATGCCTACAATTTTACTCTAATTACTACAGTCTTCCAAGGGAAGCTCCGTTTGAGGGTGAAGGCAATTTGCTCTCCTCTTTCAGTTTGACGGGGGAAAAAGGTAAGGTTCTTGTCCCTTCCATTTTAACCAAAAAATGTGTCAGCTAAAGAAAATTTGAGTATCTTACCAATAAAGCGTACCTTCTTGGTGAGCAATGATAAGCATCTTTTTTTGCTCCTTAAACATGAACAAAAATTCTCTCTTTGACCAAATACATACAGGATCCTCTGAAATCTTTTTAAACTAGGACTCATCTTTTAGACTTTTATGTTCATCTCTGCATTGTCCAATTTTTTATCAAGAATTCTCAAAGTTAACGTAACTGGAACACTTATCCATTGTAATTGATCATCCTCGGTATTTAATCTCATTCTCCACCATCTCCCTGGTGACATCTGATCTCCCTGGCCTGCCTTCAGCAAGAATCCTGAGAGGCTGGTTTCACCAGAATTCCCCTACACCATGACTTGTCCTCTTAGCAATTTTTCATCCGCTGACTCCCACCCTTGAGTCCTTGACTCAAAATTCTTAATTTTTCTTGTACCTGAGTTGAGTCCATTTATCCTCTTCACTGCAGTACCCCATTGCAGGAGTCCTTACATCTCTCATGACACTCTCTGAAGACTGCCTTACAATTCTTTAAATGTCATGATTTATTTTTAACAGCAACAGTTAGATTTGGATTTAGATTTGAAGTGATAGAAGCCTCAGTCCACATGACATAAATTTGTCAAATTACAGTGAAGTGTCCCCAAGATATTGTGGCACCTGGTGAAATAGTCTTACTTTAGCACAAGTCCTTTAGGGTATGTCCAAGGTGTGTTATCAGTTTATGACTACATTCAAGGCAAACAAGATGTTAGGACCTCCAGGAGAGGAATATACTGCCTCTTCTCATAAGGGGTCCCCTTTAGTTTTTGATTAATCTCCACAAAGCCCTGGAAGACTTGTTCAAAACAGCTGGTGCAAGAAGGCTCTTAGATCACTGCAGACGAACTGTATGTAAAACTATAAAACTTAAACACCATACATAGGTGAAGACAACAGGAGAATATATACTACCTGAGCCTGACCCATACTGAAAGCATAATTTTATCACCCACCTTCATCGATTGCCAATTCACATGGAAAATCAAATCTGTGAATTGTCTAGACTGCAATAATAAAACCGTAGATGGATGGCTAGGGGTAAAGAAATGATGAAGCTGCATGAAGTCCTCCACAAAGTTGGAACCGATTCAAAGGGATGGAAGCTCGATGAGCTAGAACACAGCCTGTCTGCTTACTGACAGCCAGCCCAGGAAATGTGGGTGCTAAGGCCGCTCCTGCATGCGTCAGAGCACTGGGAGTCTGCAGTTTGGCAGTGTGTGTTGGTTTGTAAGTCACACATCTCAGAGATCAGCAAAGATCCAAGACCCCAGCCAAACCCGAACACCCAAGGATAGGCAAAGCAAGATAACATGACTAGATTTAAGCACACTTGGCAGCTCATCTACATGTTAATAATGGTAGTTCTTCAATAAGAGAGGAAATGCAGAAAAGAGGTGCTGCTCAGAGTAACTTTAAAACCCTAAGTAAAAACAAATGTAATTTAAGGTGGCATTTCTTCCTTTATCATTATAAAGCAAGATCCTTCTGTTTGTTACTACTAACAATGACATGTTAGTGTCATTTTTTTTTAAAGATTTTTATTATTTTTTTAGAGAGAGGGGAAGAGAGAGAGGCAGAGAGGGAGAGATATCAATGTACGGTTGCCTTTCACCTGCCTCCAGCTAAGGACCTGGCTGGAGACCTGGCTTGCAACCTGGTTATGTGCCCTGGCTGGGAATCAAACCAGCGACCTTTGGGTTTGCAGGCCAGCACCTTATCCACTGTGCTACCAGCCAGGGGTAATTTTTTATTTTGCTAATATATTGTGGTCATGAAAGAGGCTATTGTTGGGAAAGCTGGGTGGAGAACACAAACTCCTTTGTAACTTCTTAAGGGTATTGTAAAAAAAGTTTCTAAAAATCAACCAAAACAAAAGTAAAAGATCCTTCTGCATAAGAATTTACCTCGAACTATCCTCAGTGACCTATTAATCAGAAAAAGATTACCTACATTATCAGCAGAGGAAGTGGTTCTTTCTTGATCTTTGTTCCAGGAGATGCCCACGTTACTCACCGCTTCAGACAGTAGTCAAGGAGGTGCGAAGAGTAACTCTGTCCTGTGCAGGTGCAGCAGGAGGGAAGAAGGTATTGGGCCTTTTGCTTATTTGTCATTTGTGGGGCACAAAATTCCCAGAGCCCATGGTTTTTGAAGGGGTGGCATAGCTGGGCCCAGGCTGAGAATATCTGGGCACCCTATTTATGTCCAATAATTGAAGTGAGTTCTTGGTCAGACCTAGGGGCTGGCATCCCTCTCCAGGAGAGAGTGAAAGGCAGCTTGCCAGGTCTTCTACCTCCTTTATTTTAGTCCCTGTGTGTCCCTCCCTGCCATCTCACCCCCCATACACCAGCTACACAAAACCAGCCCAGGGTTCATTGGCTCACCCTCTAGTCAACCCAGAGGCTGATTAAAAAGTGTTCTTCCCTGAACTGGGTAATGCAGATGAGTTAGTAATTCCCACTGCTGTAGCCTCACCCCCACCCTATGGCCAAGACCTCCAGTTTCCCACCAGGTCAAAGCAAGGCCCTGTTATGAAAGAGGGTCTAACTGTACATTTATTTATTTGTTTACTTATTTATTGGCCTATTCTATTTATGATTGTTCTGTTTGAAATGACCAAAGCACAACATAGATCACTTGTGAGACATGACCAGTTCCATAATGTAACCACACAAAAATTGCATTTATATCGTATGACCTTTTCTTCTTTCTTTCCTCTTCATTCAAACTGGCCTTGTCCAGTCTAACAGCACCATGATCCTCTATACCTCCGTCTTCCCCTGCACAGCCACTCCTTTAATCATTAAGCTCTTAGGACATCATATTCTAGTCAGCATCAAACTGATTTAAGACTAAAACTTTAGGTTTGTGGAATAGAAGAACAACATTTAGGTTAAACCAAAAATAACATTGTGAGGCCAGTTGTATTTTAGCCCCAGGTACATGGAAGCAGGCTCTATAGACCACACACTGTCTCTAAATCAGACAGAACAATGCCCTGGCTAACATTAGGACCTGATACATGATCAACTACTCCCTACCTGGGGCTCCACTGATTAGTAGAGCCCATGACTCTGTCTCTCTTAGTCATCATGATTCATAACTTTCACATAAATACTCTGTTCCCATGTGGGCCATCAGGATGCCAGATTTTAGGGAACTAGTTCATTTGTGTCTCCAGGCTTGGAGCCATTTTCTTAAATAAACCTCTATTTCCTTTTTATCTTCACCTGAGGAGATTTTCCCATTGGTTTTAGAAAGAGAGGAAGAGGGAGAGAGAGAGAGACATCAATGTAAGAGAGGAACATTAATTGGTTACCTTCTTGTATGTGCCCTGACTGGGATCAAACGCAGAATCTGGTTATGTGAGCAGGAATCAAACATGTGGCCTTTCAGTCTGCAGGATGATGCTCCAATCAAATGAACCTCACAGGCAAGGACTAAACCTCTACTTTCTTTAATGCAAATTCCTGTTTGCATTTTGTTGCGGTTTAATGCAGGCAGGCAAATAAAACCTTCTAGTTTAGTATCAATGATGTGTGTAGAAGAAAGTAGTACTACTGTGCTCATTCATTAAATGTGCACTTCAGCCAAGATAGACACTGGTCATGAGTCTCCAGAAATATGCAAAAGGGACTAACAGGAGAGGCAAGTGTCCTCATTTCCATATGCTCCTGACTCCCACAATGCATCGCCTGCTTAGTCACCCTGTGTGGCTGATGTAGGAAAGATCTCCGGCTATGAGTAAAACCCTCAGAGAGTGTCATGAAATATGATGGCCAAGTTGTGACAGCGGTATTGAGAAGTGTTGGGTGAGTATGAGGAATGCAAATCAGAGATGATATGAGATGTGAGAAAGCCAAAGGAGGAAAAGATAAGAGACAAAAAGGAAATACAGATATACTATTAAGTTGAACTCTATGAAATAGCCATTTATATAGGTCAAAGTGGAATATCCATAATTTCATAATGTTTAGCCTAATTTTAAAAAGGGTTTATGATCTCATAAGAGATACTTCAAGAAATAAATAAGCTATGCCATGTCATTGATTAGTTTATTATGGAGGAAGAAGAAGTGTTGGCTGATCTAATAATCAAATAGACACGAGACTGACTAATAAGAAAAAATAATCAAATTTAATACATACATATGTATGGGACCCTGCATACATGACCCCACATATAAGAAAGGTTCAGAGACTGAAGAACATTAAGATATATAAGACCTGGCTGGTGGTACAGTGGATAAGGCACCACCCTGCAAACCCAAAGGTCACTGGTTCAATTTTCCAGCCAGGGCACATAACCAGGTTGCAAGCCAGGTCTCCAGCCAGGTCCTTAGCTGGAGGCAGGTGAAAGGCAACCATACATTGATGTTTCTCTCCCTCTCTGCCTCTTTCTCTTTCCCTCTCTCAAAAATTAATAAATAAAATCTTAAAAAAAAAAAAAAAAGCTATATAAGACATTCTGAGAAGCCAGGCCCTTATTATTTATAAAGTTTGGACTCTTGGTTGACCATGGGGAGCCCATCTCAGCAGACAAATTCCTCTTCTGGGGTTCACATCAAATATTTGTTTTCTTGTGGTCCACATGTTAATATTCACTTCACAGCCAAGGCCATAAACATTTCACATATTTGTAATGTTTAAGCTCCCTCAAATGATTTCTCATATGTTTATGAAAATGACTTGTTGTTTAAAATGGAAACTGTAGTTTTATGTTAGTCCATATGTTAACATATGCTTTTACCAAATAAACAGGAATTATAACAACTGATTGCAAAGATAGTTACACAAAAATAAGCAAAGGTACAATTTGATCCAACTTATTTTACGTGTTGATAACATAAGTTGGAAACATTTGCATTAAGAATAAAACACACATAAGCACAATACTTCTAGCTAATGCTGATTTCACTTCCAAAATCATCTGTGTTATCAATACTACGAAAATTAAAAATGATCAACCCCACCTTATCCACAGGTACAGAAGAAATAAAATCAGGCTTATTTCTGATTTTTAAAAAACTCACAAGCTTATATCTGGTATTCAGTTATACAGGTTTATAATTTGCTACTCAGATTCTCTCTATTTTTTAAAGTTCAGCTTATTTGACTCTCTGGTGTCAGGAGAAATTGCCCAGAGTCTTCCAAAAGCATGCATGTCATCTTTTTTCATTTCATGTGCCCAGAGACCCAGAGAAGTCAGGATCTGAGCCCAGAGCACTCAGGCTGTGCTGGCCCCAGGCCAGTGGACCATGGCAGTCATCATGATTGTGAATCAGAGACGAATGAATATGTGAAGCAGAAATGCAGTTATATTAAGCATATCATTATTTCTGTGACTGAACTAACCAGAACTTGGGCATTCTATTACATCTATCATTGTTTTCAACAGCCTTTAGGTAAACAATAAAAGGATCCTGGATTTCAATTAGCAGGAGAAATTCTTGAATGATGAAAAGAATGAAAGAGAAATAAGGGGAGGATGCAGTTCAGAATAGAATATTTTATTTATTTATTTTTAAGATTTTTATTTATTATTTCCAGAGGGAGGGGAAGGGAGAGAGGCAGAGAGGGAGAGAGATATCAATGTATGGTTGCCTTTCACCTGCCTCCAGTCACAGACCTGGCTGGAGACCTGGCTTGCAACCTGGTTATGTGCCCTGGCTGGGAAGTGGAACCAGTGACCTTTGAATTTGCAGGCCAGTGCCTTATCCACTGTGCCACCAGCCAGGGCAGAATAGAATATTTTAAAAAGGGAAATAAATGGGAAAGACAGGAAGGAAGGAAAGAAAGAAGAAGGGACAGAGGAAAGGAAGAGAAGGAAGGAAGGAAGGAAGGAAGGAAGGAAGGAAGGAAGGAAGGAAGGAAGGAAGGAAGGAAGGAAATAAATAAATTAGGTACTCCTGACAACCCAGCTTTGTATTTATTATATTTTCCCCATTTATTTTTCTGCCTCTCATGTCCTAGCCACTGTTGTGCTAGGTAATGTTCACATTTTGACAATGCTGACTTTGTGATTTCTGCCCCCTCCTCCATTCTTTCTTTTGTTTGTTTTTTAAATTTTATTGTTGTTGTATTATATCCATCCCCTTTTTGCTCCCCTCTGTACCCCTCCCCACCCACCCATTCCTCCCAAAATCAGTCCCACCTATTGTCCATGTCCATGGTTCCTTTATACTAGGTTCTTGTCTAAACTGCTCCCTTTCCTTGCCTCTTCCTCCCCTCTCCCCCAACCCCCTTCCCTCTGACCACTGAAGGCCTATTCACAGTATTCATATACTTGGTTCTGTTTTGCTTGTTGTTAGTTTTGTTCATTATTGTCCTGTAATGGGTGAGATCATATGGTATTTGTCCTTCACTGACTGGCTTATTTCACTAAGCATAATACTCTCCAGTTCCATCCATGTTGTTGCAAAGGGTACAAGTTCCTTCTTCCTTTCTGCTATATAGAATTCCATTGTGTAAATGTACCAAAGTTTTTTGATCCAATCATCCACTGAGGGGCACTTAGGCTGTTTCTAGGACTTGGCTATTGTAAATAGTGCTGCTATGAACATAGGTGTACATAGGTTCTTCTGAATTGGTGTTTCAGGATTCTTTGAGTATAGTCCAAGTAGTGGAATTGCTGGATCAAAAGGCAGTTCCATTTTTATTTTTTTAAGGAAACCCCATACTGTTTTCCACAGTGGCTGCACCAGCCTGCATTCCCACCAACAGTACACGAGGGTTCCCTTTGCCCCACATCCTCACCAACACTTGTTTGTTGATTTGTTGATGATTACCATTCTGACAGGTATGAGGTGGTATCTTATTGTGGTTTTAATTTGCATTTCTCTGATGACTAGTGATGTTGAGCATTCTTTTCATATGCCTTTGAATATCTTCCTCAGTGAGTTGTCTGTTCAGGTCCTTTGCCCATTTTTAAATTGGGCTGTCTGTCTCCCTGTGTTGGGTGTTGAGTCGCATTAGTTCTTTATATATTTTGGAGATCAGTCCCTTGTCTGAGGTATCATTGGCAATTATGTTTTCCCATACAATTGGTTCCCTTTGAATTTTGCTGATATTTTCTTTAGCTGAACAGAAACTTTTCAATTTGATATAGTCCCATTTGTTGATTTGTTCTTTTATTTCCTCAGAGAGCTTTGAAACAGATAGGCTTACTCATTAACCTAAACACAGCATTTTTATTTAATTAAAAATCTTGAATGAGTAGCCGATTATATAAATAACAGTGTATTCCATTTTAACCAGCAGATTACTAGGCATTTCTTTCCAATACCTTATCAGGAAAGAGTCCTCCTCATCATTGAGAGCTACAATCAATCTGTAGTCTTATGCTTGGCCTGCTGTATGAAGGTATTAAGTGTTTGAATAGGGAAAGCTGCAGACTAGTATTTTTAAATTAAATTATCCAGATAATTTCACAATTCTTTAGATTGTTACATTATTAGCAACTTAAGCTAGAAATGCATAGACCAAGCTAAAGACTTATCTACCATGTTAACTTTTTATTCTGCTTAGGTACAACCATTGAGCTTTCCTATATTCTGCTTAGTTGCTAGATTTAAAAGAAAAGTAAGCAAGCCAAAAAAAAAAAAAAAGAAAAAAAGGCAAGAAAGAAAAAGGAAAGATGAGTGATTTGATCATCACAAACCCTATAGCCCTGTTAAAAAGTATTTGTACTTTAAAAAATCTTTTCTGCTGAAAGCTTTTTCTGGAGAAATAAATTATACTGACTCTATATAAATAAAAGCAGAAAGAGCAAAGACGAACATGAACATATATTACCAATGCCATTCATCAAATATAGTTGACACTTCAATCTAATCCAGCAAATGAAAACACAGAAGTTTATAGAGTTATAGGAAGTAAGCAATTTAAACATAGTGGGGCACAAGGTCACCTAACTACATAAGTGGGAAGATGTTTCCTTTTCTTCTCTCTCTTCTGTCCATTTGAACTTCTCAAATACTGATTGATATCCATCGTCCTCACAGGGTGAGGTGATCTTCAAATCAGACCATTAATAACAGCCATCCAAATGTTCCTTAACAAGTCCACCTTTCTTTAATGTCATAAAATAAAAGGACATTTCATGCGTTTCATCCTGTCATTAAGGTACAAGGTTTCTCTTTCCATAATAAAGTAATACATTTCTTAACTAATTAGTTCATTAATTTTCAATGTGATTCCCAGTAAAAACTCTTTGAGATAGTTCATCTTATAAGTACTCGAGGTTGTAAAAGACAGTTGTTAGAGCACTGTCACCACCAGTCACCAACAGCCTGAATGGGTGAGGAAATACAGAGCTGTGAAAACACTTCTCATCTGTTTTTGGAAGGCAACCTCCAAAGCTGCTTTAGAACCAGACATCATAACCATCTATGTCAGGCAGATGCTGTAGTCAACATTACAATTCCAATTAGGAACAGACCATTTCCAATGCACTATTCAAACATGTTGCTAGTCTGTATGTAAATACCTCACTAAAACCACTGAACGGTGATGGAGTTCAATACTAATATCACAAATTAAAGATGACATCTGAATGCCTACTATCGAGAATAGCATTCAGAGCCTGTGGCAAGGCAATAATCAGTGGCTTAAGCAAGTTTCAAACACCAAGGGGAACAAAACAAATGCAGTGGAGCTGGGAAACTGCAGTGGTGCATGAAGAACAGGCCATATTAAAAAGCAACTGCTGATTGACTCGGTGATGAAGTGGAGGATATGACCATATGCTTCCATAAAGGACATTTGGAAATGGCTTCGAGATGATCCCCTGAGAGCTCCTGACTATTACCTGGTGTATTCCCATTAATTGACAATGTAAACTTCCTCCTTAACAGTGAAATAAGCTGTCAAAATAACTGCCTGTTCTCCTGGGAGGAAAAAAAATTACCTGAGTAATTATCATGCCCAGCCTATTTTCCCAACAGAAATATCAAAGGGTTATTCTGATGGCTGGGTTTCCCTGAAGTATTGGGGTCATTGTCTTGGAAAGAGGAATGGTTTCAACTTCTTTACTTAGATCATTTGGATAGGAAAGGGAATGTTAATGTGGGAATAGGCATATAAATCTATAAAAGAGGTAAAAGACAAAATCAATGAAGAGTTTATAATCCCAAGCAGGAGGTCCCTTGCCATATGCTAAGAATACTGTTCTAGGCATAGAACATTTCCTTAATATCAAATTATTGCCACCAATAATAGAGGGTATGCTGTGGAGCGAGGTCTGGTGGCCCCAGGCATGCCTAAATCCAAGACCCTCTGCAGAGGAAGCGTCCCCAAGATCACCATTTCTTCCTTTATGTTAGGAAAATGATAGGAAGTAAAGAGGAGCAGAGATGTAAATAAGTGTTATTTCCTTATGACCATATACTCAGGGGTGACAAGAATAGACTCTTGAGTCAGCTTCTAGAGTTCAAATCCCAGCCCTGTTTCCTAGCAGCTGTATGGCCTTGAGCAGGTCACTTAATCTCCCTGTGCACAGGGTAAGGTAACCGTGTAAGATAAAACACAGTTATCTTACAAGTCAGGGCCTGGCTTCACAGATACTACCTCTCATTATTGTCTCCCTGGTTCTAAACACTCCAAGGACCAGTCTAGGGGGCAAAATAATAGTCCAATGGTCTTCTTCTGAGGAAACCCAAACTAAGACCCTCAGATCATCGGGGTGGGAGGCTGGTGGCGTTCCTGGGGCCTGGCACAGGTTAGGGGAGCGCAGAGGTTCACGCTGCTCCACATTTTATAGCAGCAGACTGAGGCAGGCCCCTGTACGTGGCTGAGTGAGAAATGGCTGCAAAACTGACCTCTTATGCTAATCTTCGTGACTTTTATTTATGGCCTGCTCTTTTTCCGAATATTCTTTTGCTCCCAGAAGCTTTCAACTGGAAGTATTAGCAGACAAAAAACAAAAAACAAAAAAACAAAAAACGAGCTGGAAACTGTGCCAAAGAGAATGTTGCTTTAAACTGTAATTGTGAGCATCATGATGGGCTGTGAGAAGCAGGTGCCACACTAGGTCACGATTTCCTCCCCTGCGCTTTTTCCAGGTACTGACACACATGGGAGGACATAACAGGAGAGCAATCTTCCTCTACCATCATCGACCACAACTGTACGGTCCGTACCCACTGCGACAGAAAGCAAACGGTAATCAAGGCCCATCACCTTGCCGCTATGAGCTCAAACAACATTCAGGTTGATGGAAGGTACATTTTTATGTCTCCTGAAATGTCCATATTTCTGGATATTGCTAAACTACCGAGACTTTTCCTAAGGTAATTTTTAAAAAATGATTGTGGTTTAGGTGTCCAGTTCAAAAAGAGAACAAACGGCTATTTAAGTTCAGTGCGAAAACAACAGAGAGCCTGAATATAGACAGCGCCTCAACCCCATTGTATAGCAGAAGAATAAAGATGGACTGTCCATTAAAACCTGCCTTGAATTCAGGAAGTGCTGGAGTGGGTAGGACAGGCAGGAGTTATTATTATTTCGTAATGGCTACTTCAGCAGAGATGTTCCTGCGAACGTTGTTCTTGGGGGAAAAGCTTCTATTCTGTAAGATAGTTGTGACATTCCAATTAAAAGCAGATTTATTGTTGAGGGGTATCGGTTTCCTTTCACCTACATTTTGTCCATTGTTGAAAATCTTCCATAAAGAAAAAGTTTGAGGCTGAGGAGAGCTTTTTGTAAGTACAGAGTGGGGAAATATTGCCACTTAAAAATTATCATTTCTGAAAGAAAGCAGAGATGTCAGAGACAAAGAGGAAAAGAGGGAGCTATGTCAGTCAGTCAATAGTATCTATTGAACACTCACTGTGTGGGGAGGACGTGGAGGGCATAATGCACTCAGTACTGGCTGCCCAGGAGCTGCGAAACTGATGGAAGGGCAGCATTAACACAGGCAGCACTTTTAAAGCATATGACCAATTGCAACTTTAAAGAGCTGTGTGTGAGTGCGACTGTGTGTGTGTGTGTGTGTGTGTGTGTAAGGAGCTTGAAAGTGAGAAACAGCCCTGGTAATGAAATCAGAGAATAAATGCAGCTGAACACAGGAGAAATGATACAGGAATACAAATGATCCTGTAGCACTTTTGTCTTTCAGCTGATTCTTCTCTGCGTATAAATCAGAAGTGGAAATACCGCGCAGGATACCTCTCTTGTCATTGCGATGGAGAGTAACTGGCAACCTACCATGCCTGATAGCTAATGTTTCAGAGATATGCATCACAGGTATTGCTGTTCCACCTCATGGAAGTGACTTGACTTGAAAACGCAGTGACAGGGAACCATATTGGGGACCAGAAATTGTTTACATAATTGCTTGGTCTGCTGGCGAATCCAGGCCTTCATTTAGGATTCATTCTTTTATAAACTGTACAAAGGGATGTCCATGCTGTCAAGCTCGGTTCGTATAAAATAAAATAAAAAGATATGATAAAATGTCTGGCACAAGGTTGTCTGACTTAAATTTTTTTCCCTCCATACCATTCATCTTCCCATTCGTAGCGGGTACTCCATCAGCTGTGATAGCTGCTATTTTCTCTGGATTTAGATCAAACAACCTCAGAACATTCATCAGGGCCATTTTTACATCCGTTCTCCTTTGATGCCAAACCCCAAAGATTCCCCATCATGTACACTCTGCAAGTTGTTGGACTGACAAGCATTAGTAACCTTGGAATGTCACCGAGACTCCAGCTTTCATCCTGAAGGAAGCTAATGAATTTTGCTGCAACCCACTTGGTCTTGAAATAATTTTTCTTTGGGTCACCTTTCATAGTTAAAACAGTTTTCTTTTTATAGTTTACTTTTTTCCTGCCGAGTAAGAGTGGGAGAGAGAATTGAGCCTGAGGACAAGAAAGTCTGCAATGAAAAATGATGAAACCTGCTTTTAACACTGTGTAGTTCTTAATTATCTGGGCAAAACCCTAATTTCTTTTTTTATTTTTAAGTGTATTTATTGATTATTCTGTTACAGTTGTCCCCATTTCTTTTCCCTTTGCTCCCTTCCACCCAGGATCCTCCTTCCTTCTCCCAGTCCCACAACCCTTAGTTCATGTCCATGGGTCATGCATATAAGTTCTGATTTCACCTTTCCTTTATTATGCTTAACTTCCTACTGTCTATAATGTACCCACTAATTATGTTTCCTAATTCCTGCACTATTTCCCCATTTCTCCCCTTCCCTCTCCCAGCTGATAACCCTCTAAATGAGCTCTATACCTATGCATCTGATCCTATTGTTGGTTTGCTGTTATTTTTTTTAGATTCTGTTGTTGATAGTTGTGAATTTGTTATTTTAATGTTCATAGTTTTGATCTTCTTTTTCTTTTCTTTTTTTTTAATTTTATTTATTATTTTCAGAGAGATGGGAAGGGAGAAAGGCAGAGAGGGAGAGAGACATCAATGTGTGGTTGCCTTTCACTTGCCTCCAGCTACAGACCTGGCTGGAGACCTGGCATGCAGCCTAGTTATGTGCCCTGGCTGGGAATTGAACCAGTGACCTTTGGGTTTGCAGGCTGGTGCCTTATCCACTGTGCCACCAGCCAGGACCTCAATCTTCTTTTTCTTAAATAAGTCCCTTTAACATTTCATATAGTAAGGACTTGGTAATGATGAACTCCTTTAGCTTTACCTTGTCTGGGAAGCAATTTATCTGCCCTTCCATTCTAAATGATACCTTTGCTGGATGGAGTGATCACTTTGAATACTTCTTGCCAGTCCCTTCTTGCCTACAAAGTTTCTTTTGAGAAATCAGCTGATAGCCTCAGAGGAACACCTTTGTAGGTAACTCTTCTTTTCTTGTTTTGCTTTTAAGATTCTCTATCTTTAATCTTTGGGATTTTAATTATGATGTGTCTTGGTGTGGTCTGATTTGGATCTAGCTTGTTTGGGACTCTCTCTGCTTCCTAGACTTGTATGTATGTCTATTTCCTTCACCAAATTTGGGATGTTTTCCTTCATTATTTTTTCATACAAGTTTTCAATTTTTTGCTTTTCCTCTTCTCCTTTTGGCACCCCTGTGATTTGGTGTTAGAACATTTAAAGTCATGCTAGAGGTTCCTAAGCCTCTCCTTTATTTTTTTTTCAATTCTTGTTTCCTCATTCTGTACTGGTTAACGGTTTATTTCTTTCTTATGTTCCAAATCATTGATTGGAACCCTGGTTTCCTTCCCTTCACCATTGATTTCATGTGAATTTTCCTGTTTCACTTAGCATGACCTTCACTTTTTCCTTCTGTGTTTGCTATACTCAAGCATATCTGACAAGTCTGTGGGCATCTTTATCATTAGTGTTTTGAACCTTGCATCTGTTAGGTTGGCTATCTCCTCATTGCTTAGTTCTCCCACTGGAACCTTGATCTGCTTCCTCTTTTGGGCCATACCTCTCTGACTCTCCAACTTGATAGGCTCCTGTGTTTGCCTCTGTGTCTTAGGTAGAGCTGTTGCACCTGTTACATTGTGAGGGGCAGAGTCTTAGGTACTCATCAGTACATGTGACACGTTTAACCACACTGTGGTACTGTATGTGAGGGAGGGCCTAAGAGGGAACAAGGCTGCTTGCTCAGCACTCACCTTTTCCAGTTACCTGTCCCGTTTTCTATATGAGACTGGTGCCTCTCTAGCTATTTCCCTGGCCATGGTTCCTAGAATGGGTGGTTCTGTGGACATTCCAGGGCTGTGGGGTCCTCTAAACAAATGGACTCTGCTGAGAGACTGGCACCCCCACTGGTTCTCACAATCAGAAGCAATGTGGCTCTATTTTCCCCCTGGCGCTGGAACCATAAGCCACATGGTCTGGTCTATTGATGGGAGCACTCCCCAAGTGTCCCTTTTTGTTTGTTTGTTTTAAATGTGTGACTGCGCTTTGCATGGGCTGGCCATAGCTGCTGTGCTACCAAACAGCATCCTCTCTGTCCAGGCTCCATCCTGCCTACCTCTCTGGGCTGGATGAATATTTGTTCTTTCTATCTTTGTTGGACTTCCATGCAGCACAGTTTTCTGGAATTTCTGGTTGTGTCTAAGTCTGAGGTAAGCACATTCCTTCTTAGTTGTGGAGACATATTGCAGCATGTCTACCTACACCTCCATCTTGGCCAGAAGTCCCAAACCCTAATTTCTTAGCATGTCCTTACCTACTAAACATGATTTAAAAAGGATAGTCCACAATTCTGGGTTTTCAACTGTTTAAGCATAAGATCACCTTTTAAAATAATTACATATAATATATATACACTTAATATACTTTTAATATATGTAAGTAAAAATTAGAGTTTTTGCCAAGGTGTTTTTAAAATACAGAGTATAAAAAGCAGGTATTAGAATTTTGTGTTCTAGACTCTCTTGTCCTCAGGTTTGATCCTCTTTGACACTCTAACTCAGCAGACAAAAATTAAGTTGTAAGAAAGCAAGCTATTTTAACTATGAAAGTGACCTAAAAAAAATCATTTCACACACACATGCACACACACTAAGGCTTCAATGTGGAATTGATTATCCATTTGGTACATCTTAAAGGTGAAAACACAGAATAATACAAAGCTAACTTAGTACAATTTTTAGTGGGTTTATATTTTATTAAACACTATGGCAAGTCCACATGCTCTTTAACAGGATAACACACAGACATGTGAGACATATCAGGTATCAATGTAATTTTCCCATGCATAAAAATTTGCCTGTTCTTTCAAAGAACTGAGTTCCACAGATTTAAGATCTGCTGGTCTAAGGCTATAACATGCAATAACTATTTCTGGGTCTGAAATATGCTCATACAGAGAAGGGTGTTAATGTGGCCCAAGTCAAGTGTTCCAAGTCAGGAAACAGGCATTTAGGTAATTAATACTTGTTGATGAATAACTACATGCATTTCACTACTGTTTACCCACTCATTCCTTGGGGCAGCATAGATTCTCAAAATTTCAAATCAAAATAATGAACATACACATCCTATGTTTCCCACCCTCTCTTCAGGTCATGGTTCCTAGTGAAGATACCCAGACAGTTGACCTTCACTGGCTCCTGCCCTCACCAGCATATTACAGGCCTTTGGTCCCTTGAAAACCAGTCTACCCAGTATTTCTCTCTGTCTTCACTGTGCAACTCACAGGTGCTGAATCCTTTCCTAGCCTCACTCCAGTGGCACCCACAGATCCACTTGAGGGCGCCAGCACCCTCCCTGAGAAGCCGTTCACCAGTCTGCAGAGGCTTGTCGCATTCCCTGCTGAGTCTCATAGGAGCTTCACTGTGTTTGTCACAGAAGAGGGGGCAGTGCCAGGCGTTCCCACATTGAGTCACACTATCAGTTAGGCATCCAAAGAGCAGATGACTCACCCAAGCCTGCATAACTACAGCTCCCTCAGCTGGGCCTGCAGCCACTATGACACCAAGGGAAATCTGAGGAAAGCATCTAAAATTTGCCCCATGCTGTCCACCCTGACCTTGCCTCCCCTACCCACTGCCAATGCCCAGCCGCAACCCCCCCCCCCCATTTCTTGGAGCAAATATCCTGTGCCTCTCAAAACTTTAGGCACCTGAATCATCTGGGATCTTGTTAAAATGCAAACAGTGATTTAATGAGGCTGTCCTGGGCCTGCATGCGTCAGAGCCTGGATAAGGCACAAAATTTAAGGAGGCAACAAAGAACTCAGTAATCAAGATAAAATCTATTTTAGACTTACGGTCAAGATGGCAGTGTAGGCAGACATGGCTCGCCTCTTCTCACAACCACTTCAAAATTACAACTAAAATATGGAACAACCATCAGCCAGAACTGCCGGAAATCTAGTTGAATGGAAGTCTGACAACCAAGGAATTCAAGAACCCACATCCACCCAGACTGGTAGGAGGAGTGCAGACTTGGAATGGGCTGGTCCCTCACCCACATGCGGTGGATAAAAATTCAGGAGGGGTATCTCAGGAGCGAGGAGTCTCAGCCCAACACCAGGGCCCCCAGCCCAGGGTTCAAATGCTACAAAGGTAAGTCCTGACAACTTCTGGCTGCAAACACCAGTGGGGATTGAGTTGGCGGAAGAAACTTCTGGACCCCTACGCAGTTTGTCTTAAAGAACCCACACGTGGACTCACCTACTCAGACTCATTCCCCCTGAGCTCCAGCACCAGGGTAGCAGCTTGAAAGGCTAAAGTGGCTGATCAAGGTGAGCAGAGGCCATTGTCCCTTTTCTAAACCCTCATTCCACAGAGCCAGTGAGCTGGTGCCATATCTGAGGCTCCATCAACCTGGCTAACACTGTTTGCCCCACCCTGGGGATCCTAAGAGACTCTGCCCCAACCAACTTATGGGCCCACCCAAGCTGCTTGTCCATATGGATGGCTGCTCTTGGCTCCTGCTGCACAACTTCCTAATTCTTAACAAACAAGCAGCAGCTGCCTCAGTGAGCTCCAGGCTGGGCACTAGCAGCAGTCAGCCTGGATTCACAGCTTGGCTTCACCTGGGGATCTCCAAGCCCAGCACAGGCAGCAGCATCTCAGATTGCTTTATAGATCAAACAGGGGCAAACTGTGTTGCCCAGAGAAAACACAGGTGGGGGCTGACCTTGCCCTGCACACCCAGGAAAAGCCAGGGCTCACACACCCCGTGGACAGTACAGACCATGTCAGAGCACCGCACACACCCTGCCAATGAGGTGACAAATGGAGAAGTTGCAGGAGTTGCTACGTGTTGCTAATTTAGAGCCAATTAAGGACACAAGTCCATTGTGGTTACGTAGAAAGTTGGTTTCAACTGTGTTTAATGAAAGTAAATCTTCAACCATGTTTTGGTATAGGAATTGAAAAATTTAACCTATCCTTAAATGTTATAGTATCTTAGATTTGAAGCCAGTAGAAACTCATCTAATTTTCTAAAAATTTTACATGTCAAATGATTCATAATACCAGATGCAAAAAAAAAAAAAAAAAGCCCTGGCTGGTGGCCCACTGGATTGGTGCCAGCCTGCAAACCCAAGGGTCACTGGTTCGATTCCCAATCAGGACACATAACCAGGTTACAAGCCAGGTCTCCAGCCAGGTCCCCAGCTGGAAGCAGGTAAAAGGCAACCATACATTGATTGATGTTTTTCTCCCTTTCTTCCTCCCTCCTTGCCCTTCTCTCTAAAAATAATGAATAAAATCTTTTTAAAAAGTGTTTTAAAACATCAGTTAACTGAATATATGAATTAATGAAATAATATATTTTCATCTCATGATATTCCTAAAGTATTACAACTGACGGGATCCAACCTGACACTGTACCCTTTGTCATCACAAAGCTCCAAGGTCTAAAACAACTGTAAATGATTTTAAAGGTCTTAAAATAAGTTTTGACTGACCTATACAAACATTTAAACATTAAGGTATTAGTTCAAAATTATCGCAGAGCTATGCATGGATGGTGTGTATATTGCCTTTCAGATCCAAAGCCACTTTTCTATGTGACGTGATGGGGCTGGGATTCCATGAAGTGCATTTCCCAGGCTCCCTTGTCATCTACCCTCTGTTAGGTTCTCTAATGGAACCACAGGCAGGAGGTTGGAAGGCAGAAGGAAGGGAGAAGTTACTGCTGTCTTGTACTCCAGCTTCTGGACAGTCAATGCTCCAGTCTGCAGGGTTTTGGCACTCCCAGTACCAAACATGATCCCGGCTCAGGGGACTGACACCAGCTGCAGGTAAGATGCGGGCTAACCCTGAGCTCCTATGTCCTGATGTCCTGATGTCTCTCTTGTTCCCCCAGGCCCAGGAGTTACTAATATTAGGGCAATTTAGTATTTCATCTCTACTCTTTCAGACTTCAAACTTCTGTGGAAATAATTCTGTGTATGAAATTTTCTCTGCTTGAAATACCTATTCTTGCTTCTATTTTCCTGACTAGAACCTGGCTATAGAATATATAAGATATATGTAGATATAGATATAGATATGGATATAGATATATAGACACCAATCAAAATATAGATTATGTAAGATACAACAAAGTGCATGCAAGTGTGCTAATCACACCTACTCATATACAGCTGATTGCTTGGGCATTTCTCACTGATACTACTAGAATTAACATATATAAAACAATTTTTTGCATGCTTGGAACAAATAGGTGCTCAGAAAGGGGGTGTATTTCTTTGCCATCCATGCTTTCTTTCTTCCCTGCAGGAGAAGTTGAAAATTTAGGCAGATCAAAATTATTAAAAAGATACAAGAAAAGAATCCAGCTGTTTGACCAAAAGAAGCAGTGTCTGGAATATATTTCAGTAATATATCTCAAGCAGATGTTAACTAGGGTTTTTTCCTCTTTAAAGAGCAATGATGCCCATCCAAGAGAAACATTCCACTTTCCCTTTGGGACTTTGGAAAACTATAGCTAGCAGATGCTGCAGGCTTTATTGATAATGTGTGAATGTGTGTGTGTGACTGTGTATAACTAGCACTATTCTATGGGGTTGGCCAAAAAGTCCAAATGGTTTTTTACAAAAATGAAAGACACATTTTTCATTTTCACCAATAACTTTATTGATTTGGATATTTTGAGTATATCTGCTATCTTCCACATGGCATAATGTTGATTGTTCTCAATTAATATCTTGATTTGATCTCTTGTCAACTTTAACTGGTCTGCCTAACATGGAGCCCCATCCAGTGAGAAATCTTCAGCATGAAACTTCACAAATCACTTTTGACACATTTGGTCAGTCATAGCACTTTATCCATACCCTGCAAAAAAAATTTCTTTTGCGTTGCAGTTGCATTTTTACCTTTCTTGAAACAAAGCATAGTATGCTGAAAATGTTGCTTATATTCTTCTATCTTTAATATACAAATGGTCACATGAAAGTCCACCAGTTTTGATGTTTGTTTTTAAATGCATGCTGATATGAAAACTATCACAATACAGTCTAACAAAATTATTTCAAATGAAGTTAAAGACAAGTACTACAAGAGCCATCTTACAGAAAAACACCAAATGAACTTTTTGGCCAACTCAATACTTCTGACTTGCCTGTTTATTTTATTTATTGTATTTATTTATTTAAAAAGATTTTATTTATTACTTTTAGAGAGCAAGGTAGGAAGAGAGGCAGAGAGGGAGAGAGACATCAATGTATGGTTGCCTTTCACCTGCCTCCAGCTGGGGACCTGGCTGGAGACCTGGCTTCCAATCTAGTTATGTGCCCTGGCTGGGGAATCAAACCAGCAACCTTGGGTTCAACAGGCTGGCACCTTACCCACTGTGCCACCAGACAGGGCCTTGCCTGTTTATTTTTAAGAAATACTTCTCTACTTTCTTATAAATCTTGAATGTTCTTAAGTCTTCAAAAATCTTGAATTTAGATAACTGAAGTCATGTTATACCAAAACAGAGAATCCTAGAAATGTTGCAAACTTCTGAATAATTTGACAATTATTATTTTTTCAACACAAATGCAACAATTATTGGTTTTATAACCATTTCAACGGCGTTTGGCATGTTTGGCATGTAGGTAGAAGGTAAATGTCTTTATCTTATAAAGCCAGTTAGACATCTCAAAAAATATAGTATCTTGTTCATAAGATTCATGCTAGAGAAAAACATTTCTTGCCTTCATTCACATGACTGCATTTTGAGTGAGCTCTACAGTTAACAGAACTATTTGCATGGCCACTTTCTGCAGGTTACCAGTGGTACAACACTGAACTACCCAGTGAATTTGGAATAACATCTCGGGGGTTAGTAAGTCTACTGAGGGAATGTAAGATGTAGGCCTTGGGTTATTATTAATCACTAGTCTCTAGCAGGAAGACGTGGGATAGTTATATGTGTTTATGCCAGTGTGATAAACTCTGTAAATATGTATACGTACGTATGGAAGACTCTTTGGGCAGCACTGAGATAAGCGATAAGTAATTCATGGTGGAGGGGCCATGTAGAAATTAGGGGAATAATTACATTGACCTGTGACATTAGTCTGTTGGCTTAGCCCAAGTTCCTCCCAGGGGAACAACGTACGAAACCTTGACCTAGTTTATTTTGGAAAGCATTGCTAGAGATCAGGCATGAAGGACCAGAGAGAGTGGAACCAGGAAGGAGGAAAGGCAAGATCAAGTGTGCGTTACTGAGTTGTTCACCGCTGTGGGCAACTGGAACTCTGTTCTGCTGGTAACTCCTGAGGAGCTGCATAGAGCAGTCGACCCAAGGGGGCATAGCAAGATGCATTTACCCACTGGCTGTTGGATATCTCTTGGATCTCCCTTAGACCTCGTTTGGTTGAGAGTTGCCCATTGAGAGTTAACTGCCACCCACTTCCAAGGCCATAGGTGTGCCATACCACAGCACAAGGAGCCCAGGGCGGGTCAAAGAAGTGATGCTTTCAGCATAAATGGGTCAAAGCCTGTGCAGACCTATTTACAGTCACCATAGCTACAACTGGAAGCAAGACCAAAGGACCAGGACAACCCTTAAAGGGAGTCCTGATTAAGGACAAAAGTCTCAGACAGGGTTAAAGCAAGGAAGTGTTCCACAACAGAGATTGAACCCTATATGCTATGATTCATAGTTTTTATAAGGAAGTACCTGTCAATAGGTCCGGCTTTACAGTTTAGTATTTTTGTGAACTATCACATTTTCCCAAACATTTCACTACTAAGAACTAATTTATTTTTTAGCTCTTGTGTAAGTGATATGTCATCAACTTTGAAGAAAGGTAAATGTCTTGTTTTAATCTGACTAGAATTATAATCCTTATTGTTTACCATAACTACTCACAGGACCATCCTTATTTGGGGAAGAAAAGCTAATTTTTTTTTTTTTAAAAGAGCTGCTGTCTATAATAAACAATTGGAATGATCCTAAAGCTGCTTTGAGCACCATTTGGATAGCCCATGCAATCCCATAAAAGAAATACAGAACCTCAAGCAAGAGGCTCAGATGCTGCTCACCAGGCTGCCCTCCAGAAACTGGCAGCTGGCCCCAAGGGCTCCAGGACAACCTCACTGACATGAGTCCAGGAGCTTCTCATAGCATCTGCCTGATCCCACACTTATGGGAAGAGGACTGGAGAGCACCTTAGAAAGGAGTAATGTAACTCAGGGTCATTCAGAATGGTCTGGCTCAGGGCACCCTCCTGGAATAGCATTGCCTCTTGGGCTAGGTCCCAGACACCAGAGGTGAACTTGAACATTTTTTAAAAGATTTTACTTATTATTTTCAGAGAGAAGGGAAGGAAGAGAGGCAGAGAGGGAGAGAGACATCAATGTATGGTTGCCTTTCACCTGCCTCTAGCTACAGACCTGGCTGGAGACCTGGCTTGCAACCTGGTTATGTGCCCTGGCTGGGAATTGAGCCAATGACCTTTGGGTTTGCAGGCTGGTGCTTTATCCACTGTGCCACCAGCCAAGGCCAACTTGAACATTTTGAGGAAGTTATTCCAAAACACCAGGGTAAGGAAGAGAGAGGAATTAAGTTTCCCTTGGCCAAGACCCAGAGCTTTCCTCAGTGTAAAGGCAGTACTAGTCCTCCTAGTAACCTGCTCTTTCAAAAGCACCTTTTCTAGAGACCAAGTCACTGTTATTCTGGCAGAATAAACACTTGAAGAAATGAGCTTTTCCTTTCTGTGTTAATACCACACATTTATAGATTGTACCTTATGCAGTGCAGAAATATGTATATGTTCTAGAATCCCATTTTTATCTGCAATACAACCAAGAAGCAACTCATTAGCAGAATTAAAACATCATCTTTGTGCTTAATATATTTCTTTCCAGACATTTGTAGTCCACTCAGAATGAATGCCTAGTTTGAACAGAATGGGGCATATCTTTCTCATTTGATTTGTAATAGAATCCATGGGTAACACTGTGTATTTTCTTCTTTATTTTTTAAAGGTGCCTCTTTATTAGTTTAATACTTGGCTAATATTTCTTACAGCCTACATTTATATCACAGATTCCACAGAAAACATCATTACCAAGGTCAGACAGTGCATATATTGTCACATATACCCTTTCTTAAGAAAACAGCATTAATGCTGCTGTTACTATTAAACTGTTCCTGTTTCCATGAGGTTAACATATAAAAATGTATTATTCATGAAAGAAAATGCATTTCATATATTTTGCCAATTGTTATTATTGTTCTAGAGGGGGACATAAATGAAAATGTTGGTAGTTGTGGAAATGCATCCTTATTCAGAACTTAATATACAATACCAATTTAGACTACTTACCTTCTTCAACTTTAAACCTTCCATTAAATTGCAAAGCTTGATGTCAGCTAAACTCTATAAATGTTAATTTAAGGTCAAGGTGCTCCTGGGAAGTATTTGAATGCTTAGAGCAGAGCCCAAGAAAACTTCTTTTCAAAGATTTATGGGATGATATGGCTCTTTTCTGAAAAATAGGAACTTTATTTCTACTTTTTCCAATCACTTTCTATTTCAAGCTCTAGGACACACTTTCCTTTTATGAATCTTTCTGAGATATTTAATAGCATTCTGGAGATGTTAAAATGCAAATTTTTTCCATGTGTAATGTATAGTGTCTCTCCAATTTAAACTTCATTTAGTAATGCCAAGTGCTCTGTATAGTGAGGAATGAATCATCCATAACTCAGGATCACCTTCATCCACACAGATAGCCAAAACACAAATGCATCATTTTCAATTTCCAAATTACCACCAGGGAGGGTTTGTAGCCAATAATCACGTTTTCTGAAACTAAATCACATACCAAAATGCATCTAAGGTTTGGTTCCAAAAGGCCCAGGGTCTATTTTAATTTGTTCCCTAAGTTATATAGTTATTCTGTATAGTTATATAGAATAAAGTTGGGCACGCAGGAATCTACATATGGCCTCCTTTTTTTTAGGTTACCAATGCCTCTTTCAAGAGGTGTTAGAATCTTTGGGGGGGGGGGTGAGAAAAAGAAGCACAATTTACTTTGCCTTGAAGCCACCAGACCACTTCATTCTACTTATGAATATGAGTTGCTGAGAATGAAGGCTTTTAAGAAGAAAAGAGGCCTTACCCCCATGTTCATACCCATCTCTGGGGTACAGACTAGGAAAGCCAATTTACTGACTCTCCTAGGAAGCCCCCATCTGCACCTGCTGGTTAAGAGGGGCAAATCTAAATGGTCCCTTAAGCGTTTCGTATAACATGTTATATACTGTATTTTTTCGCTCCGTAAGACGCACTTTTTCCCCAGAAGTTGGGGGGAAACATCTGTGTGTCTGATGAACAAACATTACATCACAGATTGTGATGTGTATTACCTAACCTGTTAGTGGTGGCAACAGCTGTTAGAAGGGGAAGCGGTGGGGATGCTTAAATGTTCCACTTTACTGCAGAATCTCAGGCATCTGGGCAGTTGCCGTCCGCCTCTGCCCATCACCTGGGACCTGGGAGAGTGCAGAGCTGCCTCACACTCCCAGCTGCAACCACTGACCTGTCGGATCAGCTGAGGAGAATCACGGGTATGAGGCTCATTAGTGCTTGACCAGTTTAGAGAACATATTAGCGAAACTACAAAAAAGAGCTTTAAAGAAGTGAAGACTCATCTACCTATAATTCCTGGGGGTCTTACCAGCCAGTTGTAATCTCCACATTTCCATCAACAAACCACTTAAAGTCTTTATGTGAGAAGAGTGGAACAAATGGATGGCTGCTGGTAATCATGACCTGACACCTACTGAACGAATGAAGAGGCCCACTATCACTCAAGTGTGTGAATGGGTGAAAACATCATGGCACTCAGCGAAGGATGAAACCATTGTACCGTCATTCAAAAAATGTGGTATTAGCAATGTCTTGGATGGAACTGAAGATAGTACTGTATATGAAGATAGCGAAGAAAATGATATCAGTGATTGTGAACAACTGAGCTTCATAAATTCTGACACTAGTGATGATAAGTTCTTGGGGTTCTCAGAAAACTAGAAGAGTACTTGGACCTTAAATTCTCTCTTTATTTGTTAATGACAGTGATGATGGTTCTTAATACCTCTGTTGACGGCTGTTCACTTTACATGGTTGAAATATTATTCTGTTTTATTTTATTAAATATTTTAGTACACCATTTGGCTCAGAATATTTTTTTCTTGTTTTTCTCCTCTAAACCTAAGTGCGTTGTATAGTGCAAGAAATATGGTAATACATCATCTCTTAAAACAGGTGATGAAAGGCCAGCAAATATAGTGGCTATCCAGAAGTTTATTAGGTGGTTGGACAAAACAGCTTCACCCAGAAAGGCCCCGATGTTAATTAGGCAGGGCAATGAGATGTTTTTTTCTCTCAGAAATTTCAAAGGAAAAAAAACTACAGAGTTGAGCAATTAGCAGAGAGGTTGAAGGTGAAAGAATGCACAGAGAAGGCAGTTTTTAGAGGCCATGAGGCAGTAAAGGTTATAAATGAGCAGAAGCTCTAAAAATGGCAGAGCATAAAACAGAAAATGGTCATGTAGAGTGAAATTTCTCTGAAACAGGAGGACAAAGAAGTTAAGTCATGTTAACGACCAAATACCGGGAACACAAACCATTTTCATGAATCCTTGTTTTCAGCCTTTCCCTAATTCCCTGAAATACTTGCTGTTATTGTGTTTTAGTTTCTCACAGTACTTTTCCTGTTTATTGAAATAACCTGAGTTCTTTGCATACCATCACCAAGAGTTGGGCAGGCTGGTAGCCTATGGAGCTTCCAAATAAGGCTATGAAATTAACTAACAACCCTTATCTTCTGATGGAGGACTCAAGATTACATGACTGATAAGAGGTTGAATCAAACAGACTTAACAATAGTTGCTGCGTTTCTGGGAACAGCTCTGTCTAAATAGAAGCAATTTTGTTGTAGAATGTGGGCAGCTGCATGTTGGTGTGGCTGTAACTTGCAGCATCAGCATGAGGTATCCAGAGAGGAACAGAGCAACTCGGAGAAGAATGTCAGTCCTAGAATTAACCGAGTTGGTGCTCTGAGGCCTGGATTTCTAGACAAAAGCTAGCATGTGGCCTCTCTGTTATCTGAGCATGAAGAAAGACTCCAAGATGAAGCAGTCTCTTGAAGGCCTTAACACTACAGAATTGCTGCAACCAGGGTTGGCTTTCCAATAAGAACTCACTTTGTAAGGGAAAACCTGATCTAAAACCCACACCTATATGGTCAGTTAACATTTGACAAAGGAGGCAAGAAAATACAATAGGGTAAAGACAGTCTATTCAATAAATGGTGTTGGGAAAATTGGATATATTCATGCAAAAATAATGAAACTAGACCACCTTACACCTTATACAACAATAAACTCAAAATTGATTAAAGACTTAAATACATAAATGTAAGACTGGAAATGATTAAAATATACCTAGAAGAAAACATAGGCAATAAACTCATTGCTCTTAGCAATATGTTTTTTTCTGATGTATCTTCTCATTCAAGGGAAACAAAAGAAAAAAAATGAACAAATGGAACTATATCAAACTAAAAAGCTTTTGCACAGAAAAGGAAACTATCAATAACACAAAAAGACAACCTACTGAATGGAAGAAGATATTCACCAATGATATATCTGATAAGGGGTTAATATCTAAAATTTATAAAGAACTCATAGAAGTAAACATCAAAAAAGAGAACAGTCCAGTTTAAAAATGGGCAAAGGATCTAACTACTTTTTCAAAAAGGGTATACAGATTTTTCAGACAGAAGTTGTAAGTGCTAACACATGAATTACTCTGTCTCTTTTTCCCTTTTCTATCAGATCATAAACATTCATCCTAGTGTCTTCTCCATCAGCTTTGGTACTAGAATTAAAGTGACACAAAGCAGGGCTGTCACCACCCCATAAGGAATAAAAAAAAAAAAAAAAAGTATACAGATGACCAATAGACATAAGAAAAGATGCTCAACATCACTAGCTGTCAGAGAGATGCAAATTAAAATGCAATGAGATACCACCTCACACCTGTCAGAATGGCCATCATCAGCAAATCCACAATGAGTGTTAGGATGTGGAGAAAAGGGAACCCTCGTGCACTGTTGGTGGGAAGTTAGACCATTGTAGCCACTATGGAAAACCATATAGAGGCCTCAAAAAATTAAAGATAGAACTGCGTTATGACCCAGCAATTCCACTTCTAATTATATATCTGTAATGGAAAACATTGATTCAAAAGAATATGTGCAGCCCTGTATTTATTGCCGCTTCATTTACAATTGCCAAGATATGGAAGCAACCCAAGTGCCCATCAATGGATGAGGGGCTAAAAACGTGGTGGGACATATATACAATGCAATATTACTCAGCCATAAAAAAAAAAAATGGAATCTTATCACCTGTGACAGCACTGATGGACCGAGAGGGTATTACGCTATATGAAATAAGTCAGAGAAAGCCAGATACCATATGATTGCACTTATGTGTGGAATCTAAAAACAAAATAAATAAATGAACAAAATTGAATCAGAATCAGAGACAGAGAACAGACCAATAGTTGCCAGAAGTGACTGCGTGAAGCAGGTGGCAAAGGTGATGGCATTAAGGAATACAAGATGGTATTTTCAGAATAGTCATGGTGGGGTAAAATATAGCTCTGGGGATACAGTCAATAATGTTCTAATAATTATGTATGGTGCTGGGTGGGTACTGAAAATATTGGAGGGAACACTTTGTAGAGTATATGATTATCTAGCCGCTGTGCTGTACACCTCAAACTAATACAGTATAATATTGAATGTAAACTATAATTGAAAATAAAATTTAAGAAAAATTTTTCAAAAGAAAGAAAATCTGCCCTGGCTGGTGGCACAGTAGATAAGGTTCCAGCCTGTGAACCCAAAGGTTGCTGGTTCGATTCCCAGCCAGGGCACATAACCAGGTTACAAGCCAGGTCTCCAGCCAGGTATGTAGCTGGAGGCAGGTGAAAGGCAACCATATAGTAATGTCTCTCTCCTCTCTGCTTCTCTCCCTACCCCTCTCTCTGAAAAGTAATAAATAAAATCTTGTTTAAAAAAAAGAAAGAAAGAAAATCTAAAATAGAGTTCTGAAGGTAGGAATGAAATTCCAATGAACTTGTCCAGCCTTGATGGTGAGGTGGTGGGATCTGGTAGAAAGAACCCTGGGATAAAAATTGGGAATCTCTTTGAAACCAAGAGCACCTCCCTTCTTTTCTCTGGGCTTCTGTGTTTCATCATGGGTAAAATTGGGGGGTTAGATACATATTAAAGCCGCATCTGTGAAAGTGGGGGTCTGTCATCTGACTCTGACACCTCCACAGGTTAGAGCTCTGTGCTCCCTGGCACAAAGTCAGAAATGGAAAAGAACACCTCTTAGAGAAGAGCTTTGCAATTATTGGCTTTAATTACCGTAAGGTCAAGTCCAAAGTCGTGGATACGTATGTAAATATTGAGCCACAGTCTGCGCAGACACTATAATACTTTGACCTAATCAAATTTATAAGATGCATACACGTGATAAAGGGTATAATTCTCTTTAAAGTCAATGCAAACACTCATACACTGTTGGTGGGAATGCAGGCTGGTGCAGCCACTGTGGAAAACAGTATGGGGTTTCCTTAAAAAACTAAAATTGGAACTGCCTTTTGATCCAGCAATTCCACTACTTGGACTATACCCAAAGAATCCTGAAACACCAATTCATAAGAACCTATGCACACCTATGTTCATAGCGGCACTATTTACAATAGCCA